>JANZXR010357814.1:0-21121 GCA_027575705.1 Erythroxylum echinodendron
GGTGTTAACTAACGATGATTTCAACAATCTCTTTGATGATGTAAGGAGTTCGCATTTACCTAGAATATCATCAGACCACTCCCCTATATTGGTCACGGCGTCAACAAAGCAAAAAGAGCAATCAAAAAAGAGGCCTTTTCGATACCTTCAGGTTTGGGAGACGCATGCTACTTGGAAGTACTGGTTAGATACTTGCTGGAAACACCACCTGCCTTTACATGAAGCTCTCGATGCCTTACAGCTTGACATTGAGGTAAGGAAGCATGAGAGTTTTTGTGACATACACAAAAGAAAGCGAAGAACCATGGCACGACTTCAGGGACTGTAGAAATATTTAGCTCAAGAAACATCTTCGTACATCAGGAAGCTTGAAGAGGAACTGCGTTTAGAGATGGAATGGATTTTCATGCAAGAGGAGAAGCTTAAGAATCAGAATCAAAAAAGTAAATGGATTAAATATGGTGATCGGAATTCACAAGTTTTTCATTCTAAGCATAGGGAAAAAAGGAAGAAGCTTTCTATTCTGATAATTCAGCTTGAAGATACATCATGGTGTTCAAATAGCAAACGGATTTTACAAGAGATAACGACTTATTACAAAAGCATCTTTCAAGTCGACATCTCACATCCTACTGCAGCATCTTCGACCTATGCTACTAGGGGGAAGTTTCCAAAGCTTCCAGATACTTCAATGCTCCTGCTCTCTAAACGGGTTGAGGCAGGTGAAATCAGATCTGCCATCTTCGAAATGGCTCCAAAGAAGGCAGGTGGAACTGATGGTTTCTAGGCTGGCTTTTTCCAGCAAAATTGGGGCATAATAGGAGATATTGTTTACAAAACCATCAGCCACATATTTCAAACTGGGCATGTGATGCCCGAATTGAATACAGGAATGATTATTCTAATTCCAAAAATAGAGAAACCGGAGAGGATCGAACACTTTAGATCGATCAGTCTCATCAACATCAGCGCTAAGATTGTGACAAAAGTGATTGCCAACTGATTAAGGCTGGTTATGCCTTACCTAATATCCCCTAATCAATCGAGCTTTGTGAAAGGAAGACTCATTGCTGAGAATATTATATCAGCTCAGGAAACGATCCATATAATGCAGACTAGTAAGAGCAAAAAGGGGTGAATGGAAACAAAAATTGACTTGACAAAGGCGTTTGACAGAATAGACTGGAGTTTCATACTTGATACACTTCAAGACGCTCATATTCCGGATTATCTTACAAGAGTCATTATGAGCTCTCTGAATACAAGTAGCACGCAAATGATCTAAGGTGGATTACGTGGTCAAACTTTCAGGGTAAGAGGGGTGTAAGGCAAGGCGACCCAATATTGCCTTACCTGTTAGTTCTATGTATGGAAAGGCTCTCTCAAAGCATCAATGAGTCGACACAGAGGGGTGGCTGGAAGCCGCTATTATTTGGGAAGGATAATTTCCAATCTCGCATTTTCTTTTTGCCGATGACTTAATTCTTTTTGGGGAAGCAAGTCAAAGGAAAGCAGAGATCATAAAAGATGTCTTAAAGGAGTTCGCAGATTCCTCGGGGCAACTAGTAAATGTATTGAAATATGTGGTCTTCATCTCCCCTTCAGTAGCATCAGAGAGGAAAGAAAGGATTGAACAGGATCTGGGCATAAGGCTGGTGAATAATCTAGAGATTTATCTTAGTGTCCCCATCATCTATGGTCGGATATCAAAGGACACATACAAAACCACATAATTCAGATGAGAAGAAGAGTGAGCAAATGGAATCCCTAAAGAATATCAATGGCAGGAAGACTTACTCTTTGCAAATCTGTATTGGAAGCTCTACCTATATATCAAATGCAGACGACTTTGTTCTCCAAGGGCTCTTGCAGCGACATGGATCGAATAATTAGAAGTTTTCTTTGGGGTGGAACTGAAATAGCAAGAGAACCAGCTTTAGTGAAGTGGGAAAGTGTTTGTCAACCTAAAAATAGGGGTGGACTTGGCTTGAGGAGAATGTGGGACACCAACATATCCCTGATGCTCAAACTCACTTGGGATCTTATATCGGATGAGCCAAAGTAATGGAAGTGCATGGTTTATGCGAAATATCAAGTTGAGCAAAAAGACCTTCTTCACACAGAATTAAACAAAAAGGGCTCACATCTCTGGAAGACACTTCAGAAATACCTCAATTTCACTCAACAAAGTGTAAGATGGGTCCTAGGCGATGGTTAAAAACCCTTTCAAACACTCCACTCCTACCTTATGCTTTAAAACCATTATCTCAGGATGAACTAAATAAAAAAAATTGATTCCTATGTTTTGTCTACAGGTGGATAGGATTGGAGTGCTATATCTACTCTACTTCCTGGTGAAAAATTGGAGGAGATTAGAGCTATACTTCCACCATCAATAGGTGGTGGTCGTGACAGGGTTTTATGGAAATGGACATCAAAAGGGCACTTCTCTTGCCCGTCTTCCTATGAAGCTTACTTTATGGACCCACGGAATCCTATAAAAAAGGATTGGAATCTTATTTGGTCTTCGCATATTCCTAAGAAAATCAAGCTGTTCTTATGGAAAGCAGCAAGGGAGGTGCTTTGGACAAACTCAAAACACAAAAGGCGAGGCATAACGGACAACCCACAATGCCATTTGTGTGGAGCAAATGAAACTATCTTACATGTTTTGTGTGATTACTATAGCAGCAGAGTCGTTTGGAAGACTATCAATCCGGCATTACCACAAGAATTCTGGAATCTCACACCGGGCAATAAGTGGATTTTTACTAACCTAGGTCTATCTAATGTGTAGGGGCTGTCAAATTGGAATTGTTTGTTCGCTGTAATGAGTTGGAAGCTTTGGCAAACAAGGAACTAGGAAATCTTCCAAGAGTAGGAAACACAAATACACGAGCTTAAAATGTCCATTCAAGCATTGGTCAAGGCAACACAAATAGCATTTGAAAGCAACAACACTCAGTCATCTCATGTTCAAGATATAAATCAGAGCACACCTTCAAGAGGAGTAGCTGCACAGCAACTCCCAGGTTATTATTCATTGCGATGGAGCAATGGTGAGGCAAACTGGAAAAGCATCCATTGGCGACTTTCTCTTAACTCAAAGCGGGAAATGGATCGTCAGGTTCAATAAATGAATTGGCACTAGTGATCCACTCCAGACAGAACTCTGGGCAATTCATACAAGCCTTACGCTAGCAATGGACAGGGGATTCAAAGTCATACACTTGAAGTCAAACTGCAAAGATGCTGTGAATCTACTGCAGGACATGTCCGAGAACTAAAAGGACTTATCTGTGGTCAGAAAAATCAAGCAATAAGTAAGGAAAATTAATTCTCTCCTACTCTTCTACATATCAAGGGAGGAGAATAGACTAGCCGATCAAATTTCAAAAATGGGTCTCTCAAATGATTCCGTTGGGATGCACATTTTAAACACACCACCGAGGAATCAGAACAGGAACCACAACTCAGATGGATGCACAAGGGCCCAAACTGCAAGTTATACAGATGGAATGGAAAATAGCATAAATCAAAACAGAAATCTGGAAGCATCAACATCGACAATTGATTCATTATCTGGTACCATGATGGAAGGAAATAGTCACCAGCGAAGGCATCCTCTTCTGGTCACAATGGCCAAACAGCCTTCATCCAGGCATGAAAGATCAGAGATCAGCGAGATGGAACTTTCAATGGAAGCTGTGTTCTTATCGACTCGAACTGAAGTGCCACATGAGCTAAGACACTTTGGAAAAGATGAGGTCTACTTTGACCCATGTGATACTTCTGATGGACACGCCCCTACACATTGTAGAAGGGCAGGCATGTAATTGCAAATGGTGCTATGCACCTTCCCTTGTATTAAAAAAAAAAAGAAAAATTGTGAGGTTTAGTATCAATTATGCTTGTATAGTCACAGGCCTTTAGGTTAATGGACCACATGCCCTTGAGGTTTAGCATCAACGATGAATTGAAAGAGGATCCCAAAGTTTTTATTTAACTTAATCTTTTGGTTCGCAATATCCTAGAATAATTCAGAAATATCCAACATGGGAAGGTAAAAAAAAGGTACTTTATATATATATATAATTATTTATAGTTTATCATTTTGAGATTTTTAAATTAAAATATCAATCTCTTTATATATAAATCATTTCTCCTTTTTAAAATAAAAATAATTATAAAATTTCACACATTTTTCTAAATTTATCTTATCTTTTTAATAGGTAAAATTTGCAAACTGTTAGGTTTTATCAAAATTTAATATTGTAGAAAATAAAATAATGAAACTCATTAGGTTGAATGTATAGTATGAAATCCATACTTAACCCACTAGAGTTTGTGAAACTTATAAATCAATCAAAATTTACTTATTATTATTATGCATATATTTATAAGCACATAAGCTATATGAAAAAATAAAATAATTCAAAAAAATGTAGGTTAAAATCTTAGTAATTATCATGTATTATTTTCAAAGTTTTTAAAGGAATTTTTAGTACAATAAGATCACCATAATTTATTATCTTCAACTTCTATAAAAATTGACATATTGAAATTGAGTTCTAGCTTGATGTAAGTGTGAATAGCTAAGTGTTAAATCCTTAAGACCAAATTATAGAATTGTGCAATTATTGACGAGTTTTGACCGATGTTCTACATTCAGGTTGACATGAAGATGGCATATGATAAAGAAACAAGACAAAGACTGAAGAATAGGCAAGGAAAAACAGGCAATATCGATGAAAGCTCGAGAGTAAGCAAGCGTTGACATGCATTGATGTGCATTGATAAAAATATTTTATAAGAGGCATGATTCAAATATGAGACCAAAGACGAAAGATGTAATAAAGTTGTACCAAGTTCAATGGTGCAAAAAGGCACTTAACTTCAATGAGGAGATCAAAAAGTATGTACATGTATAAGGTTTATTATATGATGACTTGAATTTTTACTAATTTAAGACATAGATGAATTGTACTATGGACATACTTAGAGGAATTACACACAAAGATAACTCGAAATAGCTCATATAAAAGTTCATTAAGGCACTTTTCTTGAAGAGGTGACAACGTCGCAGCGCTTAACAAAACCATGTCAATAGTGAGCTAAGAAAATGAGAGCACTATAGGAATACTTCTTAGAGGAGTAAGAAAGTGGTTCGGATGACATAGTAGTAGATTGACATCTTCTAATACATATTTCACATGTGTTAAAATAGAGTTAGAGGCCTAAAGTAAATAACCCCCTACTAACTTGGTGAGTTGTTAGAGAAAGTGGATAGTATAAACTTAGTTGGTTGTTAAGTTCTTATAAGCCTATATAAAGGCACTCTTTATAGTTCACTTGTAATATTAAGTACATTCAATCATCTGCAAGAGAATTGAGGGTTATAAGAGAAAGTTCTTATTGAGATATTCAGATAAGGAGTTCTTAAATCGCTTTATTGTAAAGTGCTTTGAGGAGGAAGTCATTTGAATTCCTTTATATTATTCCTTTGTGAGTAAGTCAATAAAAGATTGGTTTTGTCATATCTCTCTTATTTGACCCATTTGAGTTATTTGTACTAAACACTTGTATATTGAAAGTGAGAGCGAAATATTTATACATGATTAGTATGAGGCGTTCAAAAATAAATAGACATGCTGGTCATCAATCATAAAGGAATGCTGAGTTAGGCTTTAAAAAACTCAAGCTTGATTTTCGAACGAGGACAATGGCAATTTTACTCTAGTTTCACTACTCCTGAAAAAGTCTTGTGATAATTGGTATCAAAAATCAGTGAGGAATTCTTTCCTTATTGAGAAATAGTGGTCGATGAAAGCAATTTTATGGAAAGAGTTACTAAAATAGAAGCAATTATAGATCCTTTAGCCCTAATGAAAAAGGATGTGGTTCCTTTCTTCAAATGATTTGAAACTTTGATAACAATACTTCAAGAAACAATAAGAGCATTAGAAGACAAATTGAAAGCTCGTAAGGAAATGAGTTATAAATTATTGATACTCAAACCTACTATGTTTTTGACATAAATTGGAATTCTAATCAGAGAACACTTAAGTGGAGGTAAAGGAGCTTCAAGTTTTCTATGGTAAGTAGAGTGCCCAAGAATTTGAAAATTTCTTATGGAATATAGAATAATACTTCATGATGGAAAAGGTGTCCAATTCAGAAAATGTGTTAATCACAACAATGTGTATGGTGGATACTGCAAAGTTATGGTAGAGGACATGGACTTCTAATGATATCAGTATAGGTAGGCCTCCCATTAACACTTGAGAGAAAATAAAGAAGGAACTAATGAAATAACTCTTCTCCAACAACACATTATAGATAGTAAGAGAAGTTAGTGGGTATAGTATCTGACTTAGTGTGAAAATATGTGAGAAAATTCACATCTTTGATGTTGGATGTTCAAAATATGTTAAAGGAAGAAAATTTGTTCAACTTTACAAGTGGCTTGCAAGGTAGGGCATAAGTTGAGTTTTGGAGGTAAAATATGAAGAATTTCGCTAACGTTGTTGCGACTTTATATGCCTTAGTGTATCTCCAAATATTACGAAATTTGAACTAGTATAGAGGGTAAGAAGAATGGAGAAATTTAGAATAACATAGAAAGAGGACAGGAAAAGGTATGTGAAAATTTTCAATATACATCAAAGAAATAATCAAAATGAGATAATAATCCCATTTATCAAAGGTAACATTTTACTTTCGAATGCCCAAAATGAAAGTTGGTGAAGAGCGAATTAATTCTATAATTGTAAAGTTTCAAGAAAAATGAGGTGATTACTTAGTGGTAGAAGTCTACCTCAATAATTATGCCACGTGGGGACACAACGGGCCTTAAGAAGGAGCATCTGGACAAAAACAAAAGCAAACCCTATAGAGAGGGAAGATAGTGCATAAGTGATGTACAAATGGAAACAAAGATTAGTTATTTTCTTTAAATTTTAACTAAGGAGTCTTTGAGGTAATCATTTGTAGAGGAGTGTTTATAGATTATTTTGATGAGGGACTCAAAGCTTTTTTAGTGAGGGTGATTTGTCAGACCACTAACCATAAATAGAAGAAGTGTGGATGTGTTATCAAGTCTTAGTCAAAATTTGGAACTTAGGTTAACATAAAGATGGCATGTTGATGATATAATAAAGAAAAACTCTACAAGAAGGTGCGGAAAAAAGGTAATATTGATTAAAGCTAGAAATTAGACAAGCATCAGCATGCACTAGTGTGAAGTAGCAAAAATCTTCAATAAGAGGCAAAATTCATATGCGAGGTCAAAGATAAAAGGCACAAGTAAGTCATATTAACTTTGAGAGTACAAGAAGGCAATTAACTTTGAAGAAGGTTAAAAGGTATATAAATATATGAGGTTTATTATGTGATGGTTTAGAATGTTGTTAACTTAGGTTGTCAAAACAATTTGACTGCACCATTATGTGCTTAGATGGACCATGCACAAAGATGGATAAACGAAAGGCTCATTAAGGCACTTGTCTTCAAGAGCTGGTGGTATGGAAATACCTTACAAGAATATGCAAGTAGTGGACTAAAAAAAATGAATCACTATCTTACAAAGTGAGAGAACTCCTTCAAGTAGTGAAAAAGTGGCTCAGTTGACGTGACGACGAGTTGGTATTCTTCAAGCCATATTTCTATATGCTAAAGTGGAGTTAGTAGCTTAAAGTGAACAATTCTTTACTAACTTAGTGGAGTTACTGGAAGACGTGATAATTTCCCACTAACTTGGAGGGTTAGCAGAAGAGGTGGGTAATTTAAGTTTACTTATTCCCTAAGTTCTTATAAGCCTATAATAGGAATCCTTTATGGTTCATTTGCTACATTCAGTTATTTGCAAGAGAGTTACGAGAAATTTATGGTTGAGAGCTTTGGGTAAGAAGTTCTTAAGCAACTTTTTTGTAAAATGCTTAAAGGAGGAAGTCACTTGATGTTTTTTTGTATTATTTCTTTGTGAATAGATATATAAAAGGTTAGTTTTGTCATATCTCTCTTGCCTGTCCATATGATTTATTTATGGAAGACACTTCTTTATTGAGTGTGTGTGTGCAAAATACGTAAATACGAGTGGTGTGATACATTTAAAATAAACAAACTTGTTAATTGGCAATCACGAAAAAAGGCTACGATAAGCTTTGGTAGAATAAATCTTGACTCTCACACGGGGCCTTTAGTAATTTTGCTTCTAGTTTGTTGCACCTGAAAAAGTTCCTGTGACATTAAGCATGATTCATTATTTCAAATACTAAATATGAACATACCCTCGTATGAGCTGAAAGGTAGATAATTGTTTATAAAGCTATTACATTCCCATATACGTATAAATTTAAAAGGCACTTTACGTGACATGCATATGGTGAATAAGCTTAATATTGCATATGAAAAATGGTTATTCTTCATATTGCTTAATACAAAAATAGTCATTTCCAAGTCTAAACTATTTGCTATATAAGGTTACTGGAAACTTAAATCGAGATCTGATCCTACACATAGTGGAAGAAAAATAAAATTTTTGTTTGATTTTTTAAAAGTTAAAATCACTTTAAATTTTATAATGATGATTAAATCATAAATAAGTATAAATGTAAATTGTACTTTATTATGAAGTCTGATCCTTTTTCTTATAGCTCACCTTAAACCAATTCTAAAAATAGGTTCCTCTTCACCATCATAATTGTACAAGTGTATGACTTCTAACGTTATTTATATGAACTAATTAAAAGAACTTTGTAGGTGATATAGAGAGGGGTAGGTTCGGAGTGCTAGCTCTTGTAAAGTCTACACTTTTTATAATAGAATTTAGATCTTTTGATAACTTAATTGAAATATAATCTTAATCTCTATTAATAATTTTAAATTAAATATCAATTGGATCCAAATAAGATGCAATATTTAGTATCTTATTTATCAAATATTATATATTAGATGCAATATCTAGTACCTTATTTATCAAATATCATATATTAGATTATAAAATTTCTCAAACTTTATAGTCAAGTGTAGCTTGATCAATTTATATTTCTCTTTTTAATTGTTCTTTGTATGTAATCTATTAAATTCTTAAATTTGTTGAAAATTGATATAAATTATAATCCTAAACTATATTTAGTATGATTATGACAAGATATATCGTATGATTAATAATGAAAATAGTTACACTAACTTGGCTAGCACTACCCTTTTAGAGAAGTAGAATTTGTCTGCTGCAAAACATCCAAATGATAGTAACATCAAAGGAATGCGAAGACATCAAAGTGAACAAGTAGAAGCTAATTTCCTTTTCTATTGGAAGGTATCTAGATGAGGGATTATGGGATTTTATACGTACGCAAGTTAATCATATTTTATTAGAAAAATCGTGAAAATATGATATAAAGGTTGTAAATGAAGGATTTTAAACTAAGTACACTTTTTTGAAGGATGATACCCCATCACTGTTATACTTTTAATGCCTAAACAAGTCCATGACAGTGAACTTGCAACTTGCTCTTATAATTGCATAAATGTCTATGTCGTGAGTTAATGGTGGTTTTTTTATGTGTTTTTGTGATTATCGAATTTTTCATATTTGATTTTTATTTATTTGTACTTTTGAGAATAGAAAACATAATTTTCAATTTGTAGTTTAATTATCAATTGTTCTTGGACTAGGCTTTTTCTAGGAGTCTGCTATAGTCAATAATAAAGTAATCAACTGCTTTAAGCCTGCAAAATAACATTAAAGGATAAGTTAAAAGCCAAATTAGTATCAAGTTCGGGATATGAAAGTTTGATAATCACTTATCTTTTGAATGTAAATCTCGCCGTACGTAAAGGAGGAAACAAGTATGAAAATGAAGGATCGAGCACGCGTGACGTAATGTAAAAGATAGTGTGTTTCACTTTGCAATGCAAAAACAATAAAAATGGGTGTGGCAACTTGTAAAAAATTTTGCAGGTAAACCCTTTAGTGATCAGCCACGTTAACTACATTTTTTGTGGTTAATAATTAATTCTTATGTATAACAAAATATAAACTATTCGTACTCACAATTTTACAAAATCTAGGGACTAAAGTATCAGTTAAATAATTTTTTGTATAAAAGATAATAATATTAACTTAAATAATTATTGAAACCATGATTTAGTAACAAAAGAACTTTCGATTTTATAGTTGATAAAAATCATCTTTAAGATTGATATAAATGTAGCTAAGATGCTTATCAAAGAGAAATGTAGCTAAGACGTTTATCAAATAGACTAAAACATATATTTTGTGGCAAATTATAGGCCATGGTAAAATTATTTTTATGGCAAATGGTTGTAAATTTAATCTTTAACATTCTAAATAATATATCAAGCCTAGAATTAGAATTTACCCAAGATGACCTATGACACAATCGATTCTAACACTAAGATTCATGCTATATACAAAATAAAGAAGTACTAATCTTGATTCATGCTCAATATGCGTAATTTCTTTTTGTTTGCAAATACCTTTTTTACGTTAAAGCTTTATCTACTCTCACCTTCTTCTTTTCTTCGTTCCTTTTCAATGGTGCAAGAACGTATGTATCATTAATAACTGTTCGCTTACATTGACTGAAGGGAGAGGGAAGAGTTTTATTAGTTATAGTAAAATCCTAATGACTTTAATTTTCTTTACAAGCCTAATAACAATTATTTTGGGCCCACTTGATATTAAAATAAACTAAAGTAATATGGGTCACATTTTATGATTATTAAATTAATATAACAATCTCCCACTTAACCTATGGTACGACTTGATGATCCAATAATACAAGTATGCCCCACATATTGAATGTATCAAGCTATCAAACTTGAATAAATTGAAATGATTAGATCATGATGGTCACAAGTCATCTAAAGACATCACTCTTTGCAAGTATCACGTAATCAACACAACTCAAATTAATTGTAATCGAGAAATATTGTAAATGTTAACTTTAATATTTTCTCAAAACATAATTTGTCATCTCAATAAAACAATGCGTGTACATAACATAATATGACAACTAACAAATAAGCAAAAACATATCATAAATTGAATTTATAAGTGTCAAAACAATAATAGCAAATATCCAAACAATGTATATACATAACATGATCTCATGGTAACTAGGAGTTATCTATAATGCCCATCCTTTCAATATAGCCAGTAAATGTTTTAGGCCATATTCCTTTAGTTAATAGATCTGTTACCATTAGATCAATTCTAATATGCTTAATGGACACTTTATGTTTTTGCGCTTCTTCTTTGATTGACAAGTATTTCAAATTCATGTGCTTAGCGCCCTTAGAATACTTTTCATTTTTAGAGAGAAGATAGTTGTGAAATTATCGCAATAAATTCTTAATGTTCTAGCTATACTGTTGACAATACTTAGTCATAAGGCAAAGTTTCGCAACCACAATGCTTAAATAGTGGCCTCAAAGCACGTCATTCAGCCTCTATAGTAGAAGTAGCAATGAAAAATTATTTTTCACTCTTCTGAGAAATTGCCCATCCTACTAGTTGGAATAGATAACTGAAGGTAGATTTCTTTAAGTCTACACGACCATCAGAGTCTAAATCTAAATAATCGGTTACTTATAAGTGATCTCATTTCCTATATGTGAGCATGTAATCTTTGGTGCCTTGTAAATACTCAAGAACTTTCTTCGCAGCTTTCCAGTGGTCCAATTCAAGATTATTTTAATATCTACCTAACATTCCAATAGCAAAACTGATATTTGATCGAGTACAAGTCTGAATATACATCAGACTACCAACTATAGATGCATACGGAATATATTCCATTTCCTTTTATTCCAAATCATTCTTGGGATATTGCATTTCACTAAATTTACCCCCTTTCTGAATTGAAAATACGCCTGCTGAGCATTTTTCCATCCTAAATCTCTCTTATCTTTACTGATATATCCTTTATGAGACAACCCTAACAATCCTTGTGTCCTGTTATGAAGTATTTCTATTCCAATCATATAGATGCCTCACCTATATCTTTCATTTCAAAGTTATTAGAGAGAAACTTCTTTACATCATGTAACAAGCCCAAATCATTAGCAGCCAAAAGAATATCATTAATATATAGTACCAAAATAATGAACTTGCTCACATTGAACTTCATACACATATCAATAGTGTTCTCTATAAACCTATAAGAGGTCATGGTATTATTGAACTTAAGAAACCACTGTCGGGAAGTTTGTTTCAAACCATATATTGACCTTTAATTTACACATCATATTTTCCTTTTCTGCAATCACAAAACCTTCGGGTTGGTCCATATAAACTTCTTCTTCTAAGTCATCATTCAGAAAAGCGGTCTTTGGATCCATTTGGTGAAGCTCTAAATTATAATGAGCTACTAATGCCATAACAATTCTTAACTACTCCTTTTTTGAAACTGAAGAGAAGGTCTGTTTAAAGTCAATGTCATCCTTTTGAGTATAACCTTTAACTACAAGTCCAGCTTTGTTCCTTTCAATATTACCTTTCGAGTCCCTTTTAGTCTTAAAAAACTATTTACAGTCCATTTGCTTTGAACCTTTGAGTAACTCAGCTAATTCCTAAACTTGATTATCATTCATAGATTTTAACTCCTCTTTCATAGCAATGAGTCACTTTTCAGAATTATTACATTTCACAGCTTCTTTAAATAAGACTAGATCCTTATCCATGCTCAAGTCATACTCATGCTCAAGTGAATACATTATATAGTCATCTGACATAGCTGGTCTTTTCTCCCTTGTAGACCTTCACAAAATTATTTCTTGTGGTATCACTTGATCATTTGTTACTTTCAATATGTTGCATGACTGTGATAGAACAAGAGGAATAACAATTTGAGAAGAGACACTGGGTAAAAGATTTTGCACCTAAATCTCTTGAATATTCAACTTTCTTGGTTCCCTATTCCCACTAATTTGTCCATTTTTAATAAACCTAGCATTATCATACTCAACTATTCTTGTACCATAGTTAGGACACTAAAATACTTACCTTTTGGAATTTTCTAAATAACTAATGAAATAGCACTAATGGTTCTTACATCAAGCTTCCTTTCATGAGGATTATAAATCCTTATTTTTGTTAGGAAACTCGAAAATTGCAAGTGCCTTAAGCTTGGATTATGACATGTCCACAATTTATAAGGTGTCACATGAATTGCTTTGCTAGGAACACTATTAAGTAGATATATAGCTGTCGTTAATACATACATCCATAAAGATAAAGGTACATTTGTGTAACTTGATATACTCCTAACTATATCTATAAGAGTACGATTAAGCCTTTCAGCTACATCATTTTGTTATGGTGTATCGGGCATTATATGATGTGCATAAATGCCTCGACTTTGAAGAAATTTTGCAAATGAACCTGGACGCTGTCCATTCTAATCATATTTACCATAATATTCACCACCTTTTTCAAACTTTACTACTTTCACTTTTCTATCTAATTGCCTTTCTATAGCATTAATGAACACTTCAATAATGTCACTGATTGAGAATTTTCATGCAGTAAATAAAGACAACAATAATGTGCAAGGTCATCAATAAAGGTGATAAAATATTTTCAATGCCCCAAGATGGAACATGAAATGGACCACATGTATTAGTGTGTATTAATTCAAGTAACTCAGTACTTCTTGTGGCTAAACTCTTAGAAATATGTTTGCTTTGCTTACCTTTAATGCAATCCACACACACATATCCCAGTCAGTAAAATCTAGTTAAGGTAAGATTTTATTCTTCACTAACCTCATCACCCTTTCTCTAGATATATGACCTAACATTTGATGCCATAAGTAAGTAGAGTGTTTGTTATATGCACTATGTTTATTACCAATATTATATTTAACATGATGCAGGGATTTAGAATAATTAACATCAAGGTTGAAATGATATAAACCATCTATTAATGTACCAGAATCATAATAGTTTGTCATTTATAAAAAAAACACCGTTTTCAACATTGAAATTAAAACCTATCTTATCCAACTTACTAACAAAAACTAAATTTCTAGCACATTTAGGAATATGAAGACACTTTTCAAGATCTAGACTACAACTAGTGTCTAAGATCAATCTATACGTCCCAATTCCTTCTATTCTTGACTTCATTTTGTTACCCATATATAGGAACTCTTCAATTTTGTTTATCGTTTGGATCAAAATAAATCCCTGCATAATATGTGACACATCAGTAGTTGCACCTGAATCTAACCACCCAGTATTATTGGGCACCTCAATAAGATTTGATTTAAAACATAATGAAAAATATTACTTACCTTTCTTTCCGAATTAAGCCTTTCTTTTAGGGAAATCTTTCTTAAGGTGACTAGCTTTATTGCAGAAGAAACAACACTACTCTTTTTGGATTTGTCACTCATTAACCTTTATTAGGCTTTGTCCTTTTTATTGTTCTTCCTTCCTAACTTTCCCTTTCTACTGCCAGCTTCTTTATGTACTGTAAGAAGAATAGAGTATTCCTTTATTTTCTTTAATCTCCCTTCTTCTTATACTAGCACGGCCTTGATTTCTTAAAAGTTTCATTTCTCCTTTAGATTGTTATAATTCACTTCGAACTAACCAAATTTAGGAGGAAGTGAGTTGATGATAAATTGTACTAGGAAGAATTCACTCATATCTATGCCCATTAGTTTCATCTTTATAGCCAAATTTGACATGCCTATTATATGATCATGGATAGGTTGAGACAAGTCAAACATCTTGGTAGTCAATTCGCTTATTAAACTTCCTACAATAGACTTGTCAGCTATATCTGATTGTGAGTACTTTTTGATTTTCATCATGAATTCCCATACATTGTTTGTATTAGGCATTGATGACTTAACATTTTCAGTCATTGTCAATCGCATCAAGTTTAGACTCAACCTAGTAGACTTTTTCCAAGCCTCAAAATATGTCTTTTCATCTTGGGTATTACTCTCAGTAATGGTTGCAGGCTTCTCTACAACTAATGTCAGGTCCTTATTTATAATACCCAATTGAAATTGGATTTGCTTAGAACATTTCCTATAGCTAATAAATTATTGGAAGTTGCAAACGTAATGCAAACTCACATATTAATGCAATGAGTACAATTAATAGATTCAGAAAATAATAAACTTTAATATATATATTTAAGTTCACCTTTGGGTGATACTTAAATACATATTCTTAATCCATAATGATGCCAACAACATATATATACACACTTTAATAGACAAGGAATCGTACTCAAGTTAATGTGCATGTTATTTTTGGATATACAAACATATTCACCAAGTATGTCGATAATTCTCTTCAATGTTATTAATTATAATCAATGATCCACCTATGTTAGCATCATAAAACATGAAATTTGAAAGAATGCATAATTAATTGTCTAACACTACAAGAAAATTGGTTTTAGCAACAGAAATTGCCAACGACAAATATTGATTTTTCGTTAACAAACAAATTTGGTGACGGAAATTAGTAACGAAAAGAGTCGTAGGAAAAACAGTAGTAGGTAAAATTGGTCGACATAATAACAATTTTTTCGAGAAATTTACTAATGGAATTACAATTTTCGTCGGTAAATTTCCCTACTAAATTATAATTTCAATCGCTATATTTTCGAATAAAAAATGTAATTCCATCTCCAACGGGAACTTTCCAAATGGAATTATAATTTCCATAGGTAATTTTAACAATGGATATTGTTAGATTCCATTGGTAATTTACCTACTAAATATTGTATTTCTGTTGAGAAATTTACCTATAGTAATTTTAACTAACATTTCTCATTTCCCACCCAAATTTTTTTTTGATGATCTATTAGTTTTTTTCTACATTTAATTTCTCTACATAATACAATCTTGGTTGATAATATAATATAAAATTATCCTAATTGGTAATATAATAGAAAAGTTATAATGTACAATAATAAGCATCTTGAAAATAACTGTAAATTAAGAATTCATTAAAAAACTTAAGAGTAGCAAAACATCAAATGCATTCACTTAAATACCAAAATATTATAAATCTAAGCAATGTAGGTTGTGAAGGCAGATGATTTGACTGCTGCGATGAGAAGTTGCCTCTCTCCTTCAACTCATCCATCTCATTACGAAATTGGGCTATGTACTCCATCGACTGTCACAACTAAGTTGTCAGCATCTCCACTGTGCTCTCAAGATAAATGACTCTCTCATTATATGCGAGCTGCCTATTAGATTCAGTTGTACTGGATGTGGAGGATTGCGAATAGCATGTGTTTGCAAATGAACATAAGTCGAAAATCCTTCCACAACGGTTCCTACCACCAACTGCATGTACCTACCACCAACTGCATCAAGATATGTCTGACACTCATCAACAGTTTCAGAGTTTTGAGATTGTCGTTCAATGCTTTCTTGTATTTGGTCATATCATTATAATTTTTATGTTAATAAGTGATAATTTTTAACTTATATTATTTATCAAATTAATATCAAAGTATAAATTTTACATATATTAAGTTGTCTATATTAAGTGTTAACGAAGGTCATACCATCATGCTTCTTAATGTGGGTGTGCAAAAAGAGCTGAGTAGTGTAGGCTTCTTACCCATAAACTTTTCCTCCATCAGAATAAAATGTTATAAATGAACTACAATTTACAAATATTTCAATAAAATTTTCTCTATTTTATGATATTTGCCCCCTGTTAAACAAAAAAAATTATCTCAACAATGTAGTTATTCATGGCAACAAATATAAATCAAATTATAATTTTCTATAATACACATATTGTTTCATTATAAATTTCATACATCACATTTCATACATCAAAGTAAAAAAAATAAGAATATAAATGTAAAATTTAGACACTTACAAGTTTCTCTGCATGCTCCTAGTAGGTCATAGATTCTTAAGTATGTACAGGTAGACTCTCTTGCTCCGGTCCTTTTTTTGCAAAATTGCGCTCCAAAATGGAGATTGTCACGGGTGTTGCCCAATACAACTCTATATTTCTTTAGATATATAAGGAGATCGTACACCATTCTTGTGTATCGAATCAAGAAATTCTTTATAATGTACATGAGCTCGCCTCACTTATACATCATAAATGACAACATCGAATTTTGAATCTCAAAAACATTCTTTCTGAAAAAAAGATTAAAGAATTTAGATAAAATAAAAAATATTAAAGAATTTATTTGTTGTACCCCAAACTCTTGATAATAAAACTCCTGATAATTAAATTTATGCATATGCATAAATTTTTGTAATGTCAAATGATAGGGAAATATTTTAGGTTGCACGTGATGTCAACTCATTTCAAGTATCTATCGTTAACATCAACTAACTAATGATAATATTTACTAGATATAAATCTTTTCATCATTAGATCCTTCATTTCCCTTAAGTTTTTCCAGATCTCTTACCATTTTCCTTCCAATTTGAAACCAACCAATCCCACCATATGATTTCGCAATTAGAAAACTCAATCACAACCAATTCCACCTTTAATGCTTTAGAGTATTTATAACAATAAAAAATTAACTCCACCTTCGTCTCCCAATCTAATTAGTTTACGAATAACCTTGACTCAAAGATGCTAAAAGTGAAATGTTTTCCATTCTCTCAAGAGTTCTAATGTTTTCCTAACAAAACAAGTATGTTTAAAAATAAAATCCCACAACCATTGCATTGCTATAACAATAAAAACCACCAAATTTAGTAGAAAAAGCACTGGGAATGTACAGTGATATTTTTATAAGCATCATCTCAAAAAGATCAAAACTTGTAATTAACAAATGTAGACACACTAATATCTAAAACATACATTACAATTTCTATTTTGGATTTAAGGAACAGAAGATTTCTCCTATTCCATAATAGACAGAGGTAATATATACATCATATTCATTCTTTATGTAATTCACTACAAATATCCAAGACTGATAGCAAAGTATCATATACTATACAGTTGCCAAATATAGTTAAATGAGAAGATGACTCTTACCTGATTTATAACCCAGAAATGAACACCCGATATAGAGAGTGAGACCCAACAAAATAGTTGTTCAGATTTGGGATACTAAAATTCTGACACCTAGTGCACTGATTGGAATTGAAAGAAGAATAAAAGTTTAGATTCTGACACCTAGTTCACCAATAACAATAGGCTTATTTCACTGAATAGTTATGACATCCACATTATAATTCATGCATTTGGTCGAAATAAATTTAATAAGTATCCATGTCTAAGTTGGTATATGAAATTTGGCACACTCTAAAACTAACATATGAAAAAGCTAATTTAGTGGTTTTCCCTAACCCATTCTATAATTACTCTTTATTATAGATGCTAGAAAGCTATATTACAAAGTCTTTGTATCTATAGCCAAAGAGTATTTATGTATTGACATTTGAAACATGTATAATTGATGCACTCCGTCTCTTACATGTAGAGTTTCTAATATGGATTTTGGCTTGAATTGACATCTATAAGCCTTTCCATTGTTTTAATGATGTTCTTGATCGCTAACTATTGAATGAACAAAGATTTAGGGAAGTTTTTCTCAAAACACACAAGCTTGTACGATGGAACTATAAGCATGAGACCTCTAAACATGTTTAGACCTTTTTTTTTTGTGAAGACTATTAAATGAATTCTCTTAATTTAGATTATGGAAATAATTTGTTAAGCTATTTAAGATGATAAAGTATCCCTTTAAGTTATAGGACCATCTATTTTCCTAGATTATTTCTTTAACTCTTATTTGATTTGCTAGTATATGTCTTCAAATAGATATTTTTGGTATCTTATAATGATGGTCTAACTAACACAAATAATTATACTAAATATAGGTTGATTTTCCATTTCTAATCTGACATTTAATCTCATTTTTTATTCTTTCCTCATCTTTAAAAGCTTATTCATTTTCCAAAATAGATTCACCTTCAGTATAATTTTCCAAATGTTTTATCCTTTTTAAACGTTAAAGTGGATCCACTTGATATAAAGTGCCTTTTTATCTATAAAGATTCTCTAATTTTTCTTTACGATAAGTAGTTCCTCATAGTCCTTTCTTACATATTGGAATAGCTTCTTAGGGAGAATCAAATACAAGCTCCAAATCATATAAGGTTGCTAAACAATAAATTGATTAGTTGTATTTGATTGGTAAAGGAAAGAAGCATGTTGTTTTAGTGATTGACTCTCCCAAAAATAGTCTTAAAAAGAGGTTCACAACCCATAAAGGTTAATCTTTTAGTGGTACTAAGAATTCGTAAGTATTTAAATAGATGTTATTTGGCAAGTAGCCTTAAAATAGAGTAAAACCACTTTATTAATTGAGATGCCTTGACGGATATCAAAAGATAGATATTATGCCTTTTAATTGATAATCTTGAGAGCATGTCGAATACATTCAGAGAGTCCATCAAAGTTTTTATACAATTGGCTTTTCCTCCACAAGGGAATAATATATCATTTATAAAGGATAAATTGAAAATATTTAACTCGTTGCCTTTTTTATGATAGGAGAACTTTCTTTTAAAGTTTATTTAACATCTTAATGCAAAGAGTAAAAAGATGCGCTAGTGCATATATGTATATATGAAACAATAAAGTAAATAAGTTAAGAAAAAATGTCTATAAATTAGTGTTTCTTTAGGAAGCTTATAAGTATGCCTTCTAAAGATGGTTTAACACCTATGGAAGATGAAGGCAACGTTTAATGATGTGAGAGTCTTCTTAGAGAACTTTCATCGAACATTTGGTACGCGTCAAAAATTCATCCTTAATTTGTTTTAAAACTGTTGTCTTTTTCCATTATTCACCGATATTAACACAGAACAACAAACAATAACCCATTAACAACCAAAATAAACCTTGACAACTCAATCCACAGTAACAAAACCAACAAACATAAAACCGTTTAATAACAAAAAATTGAAGCAGAAAAAATAAACCCAAGAGCAGAGCACAGACGACCAACCTCGAGATGGTAAACCTTAGACAATGGAAGTTGTTGGTGAAAGAACAAATGAAGATGACGAACGACATTGACAAAAGAAAAAAATGACAGCTGAGGAGCAACGAAGAAGAATGAAATGAAGAAGAACGACAGGGGGTCTTTGCTTTAAATTGGAAGGAAAACGAATAACGAAGAAGAATGATAGGAGAGAGGGGCTTCGTTTTTTTTGCATTAAATTAGAAAGAAAATGATGTCGTTTTCTTCCAATTTAAGGCACAATACCGACCCCGTTTGAATTTACCTATGAAATGATATTTCTGATGAAAAACACCATTCCGTTGGGAAATTCCCTACATAATGGTGTTTTTTTTTTTAGGTAATTTACCTATGGGATCACCACTTCATAGTAATTAACCTACGAAACTTTATTTCTATCGAGAGTTCCCTACGAAAATATATTTCTGGAAGTACATTACCTATGGAGTGATGTTTCTTGAGAGAATTTACTTACGAAAATTTTGTTCCGTTGGTAAATTTCATACACAATTTTTACCAGAAACTATTAGTGCCTATTTTAACAACAACTTTCACTATTTCGTCGCTACATTCTGTTGACAAAGTTTAGCAGAAAATTTCATCCTCTTTTAACTGGTCTTCTTCAGTCACAAAACATCATTTTTCTCAACAAGTTTACCTATGGAAATAAATTTCCGTCACGAATTTACTACAAAATTTTTTCCATAGGAAATATTCCATCAGTAATTTGCAATTTTCTTGTATTGTAAATATTTTTCCAAACAAGGCCATTTTAGTGACTAACAAGATTTCTATATAACAAACGTGTAATTAACTAAGGATAAATTTTATAATTTAACTATACCGGTAAAAGATCATTATGTAAATTTTAAAATTATCAAGCTTTAACATGCATGCAAATTCACCCTTCTTGACTTTTCAACATAAAACAGTCACCCGTTTCAACTCCAAAATGATTCTACACAATTCAAAAATCTTAGAGAAGGCATCTTGCAAGTGAATGCATCTTGGGGAAGGCATGTGCACGCGAGATAAAGAGGCACAATAAAGACTTGAGAAAAAGTCCCAACGCATTGTCATGCTCACGCAGAACCA
>JANZXR010357875.1:0-50056 GCA_027575705.1 Erythroxylum echinodendron
GCATGATAGTGGGGAATCTCATTGCTATTACTCAAACAAGCATGAAACGTATGCTTGCATATTCGTCCATAGGTCAATAATGGACAAATCCCTTTCTTCATAAAAATGCATAAATAAAGGCATAGTGCCTTACTTGATTTTATGCTTAAAATTTGAATATGATTTGTTTTGTGATTGGTGAGGTAACAATTGGCCAATCATGTACCGGGCACAACTGATTTATTAACCCCCGTACGCTTGACACTGGTACATAAAAGTTGAGTCCTCGTATTGACACTTTTCTATAGGACATGTGGGTGATTCCATACCTAAGGTTTGGACACTGACGAGGTCATCACCTAAGGTCATGAAACTCTCGTCGACTGTAGTCCAAACTCACCACGGGTGAAAGTCGAGCCAACACCCAGGATCGGTGGGTGTGCGCGCTAGTTTGGACAATTAGTGGTGTCACACATGATTGTTTTGACTTACCCTGATATTTGTTTTTCTGACGAGATTTGATTTATGTTCATCGGATGAGTAAATTAAGAGGCTAGGCCTATATAGTTCCTAACCAATATACGTTGAGTCATAGACTAGGCCTATTTGTTTCTATGTGTTGTATGTTCACCTTATGGATTATCTATACCTTCTTGGTGTATATCGAGTTCTATTCGTGACATATGTTTTTTGCTGCTTACTGAGTACATAGTGTACTCACCCCTCCTCCGCTTCCCATACATGCAGGTTAATTTGGTGAGTGAAGTTTTGAGTGGATCGTGTGGTCATTTGACATTTTCGGGATATTACCGCACGTGGGTAGTTTCTATTTTGTACTTTATTATGTAGTGGCTTATGATTATGTCGATATGCTTTATAATTTTGTAAATTAACTCTTATCTATCTTGTAAATGATTTTATATATGAACATTTTGAATTGTCCTTGAGATTGATATTCAGTTAGCCTTGCATTGTCAGGTTAAGGGTATCGTGAGTATCCTTAGGTCGGGTATGTAGTAGTTATCATGTGCCCGATGTGGTTTCGGGTCGTGACAATTTGTAACAGCCTAGACCACCCACCCACGGATATTGTCTAATTTGGGCCTTGCTCACAATTTTGCTCTTCCCATACACTTGCTCGGGAAAACGCGTCTATAAGGTAGAGGTTTCCATAGCCTTATAAGGCTTACTTCGTTTCCCTCTCTAATCGATATAGGAATCTAACAACAACTGTGTCTTAATCTTATCCCTAAGTCTATTCCTCGTCCCTATGTTTAGATCCAGTTACTATTCTAAGATCAGTATGATCGGTCCATTAAAACTATTGGGTGTATGGATACTAAATCTAGAAAAATCATTATAAAGCCAAGTATTTTACCTCCTAATGAATAGAGTTCCCATGATGAATATTTCACTCCTACTGATGGAAATACTTTCAAGATCGGGCTTATTACTAAGAGGAAAATAGGTATTCTTTGTTACCCTAACTGTGTGGTATGAACCGAGGTTCTTAGTAGTAATCTAACTAGGCTAGATATTCTTATTAGAATGGATGTCTATTTTCAAGAATCTTCATTATAGATTCTACCTACAATAATTAGATGTCGTGCCCACTAAATCTGATTGGTCTTGTCAGGCTTTTTATAAGAACAAAAGGTCTTAACAGAAAGGAGGAAAAAAGAGGTTAATCATTAACTATAAACCTCTAAATGCTTTCCTACACGATGATAAATTTACACTGCCAAAGATTAGTATGTAGGTATTATTTTTAAAGGAAGATACCATCTTTTGCAAGTTTTATCCCAAAGTAGGATTTTGGCAACTTGGAATTGACCCTCAAGACATATACAAGATAGGCTTTTGTATTCCGAATGCCTAATACCAATGGACTATTATGTCATTTGGACTCAAGATTACTCAATTTACTATTTAAACAAGCCATAACAAAGATCTTTACATCCATTCTCCAAAGTGCTTTGATCTACATTGATGACATTTTGTTGTAATCTAAAACCCATGAAGAGCATCAAACTTTACCTCAATCCTTCTTGGATCTTATGAAGCAACATGAAATTATACTCTTGACAAAAAAGAGCCATATTGGGACAGCCCAAATAGAATTTTTAGGTATGCATTTCCACAATGGATTTTATCAGATTGGATCACATATTATTAGTGAACTACTACATTTTTCAATGACAATCTCACAACCAAACAAATACAATAGTTCCTTGGAATTGTTAATTAATCAAAGATTTCATCCTCACGTGGTTGATTATTCATCGTCCCTGTCAAAGTTGCTACAGAAGAATCAATCATTATAGGGAAAAGAGCAAACTAGAGTCATACAACATTTACAGTAAGCTTATTAGCATCCACCAGCTTCGAATATTCCTGATAAAGGATAATGCATTTTGTAGTCAGATTTAAGTGACTATTACTGGGGTGCTATCCTCATTAAAGAAATTGATGAAAAGCCCCACTATTGTGGTCATGCAAGTGGATAGTGTAAAGATTTTGAAAAGCACTATCATATGAACTATAAAGAGATATTGGTAGTCAAAAGAGGAATAGAAAAGTTCAGTTTCCAACTCAACCCAATCACTTTATCATCAAAATGGATAACACAGTTTTTCTTAAGATTCTTGAGCTAAAGAAGAAGACCCTACTAAATGTCCAATAACTTTGATGGCAAGAATGATTCTCACGCTATAAATTCACCATTTTCCATATCAAAGGTCATTACAGTATCCTTTTAGATTTTCTCTCTCGACCTACGAAAGAAGTTTAGTTAATCTCTCCTCTTCTTTTTGCCATAATCCCTCTCCTAATTTTAATCATAGAATTTCCTCATTATGAAAAAACTCACAATTCCTTTCCTTCTATGTTGTTAAGCTCTCCAACTACTTAGAAGAGGTATTTTCTCTTCTATGTCAAATTTTGTTCTACTATCTGTATCTCACCCTTCTTAGTCTCAATATTTCTCCTCATCCTTTCCATTTTGATTATACCAAACCATATCATTTCATGTACCATCTTTATGACACTCTTTTTGAGCCATCATTGTTGCATTTATGGGCCTTGTCTGCTTAAGATGCTTTTCCAATTTCTCTCTCTCCTCTTTATGTCTACAGACATCTCTCTTATCCTACCAATGTCAAGTCCATCATTTGGACTTTACTTGAATAGTTCCAACCTTTATAAAAATGGCATATTAAAATGTCTCAAATCCTAAATCAATACCAATTATGGGATATTCCCTTGACAAATCACAAGGCCTATGTAATCTTCATCATCCATCGCCCCGACTACTTAACCACCTCTGATTATCTATATACTCTAAATCATGTTTAGTATTGGCGTACCACTGTTGATTGGCCTATAAATCATACTCAACTGATGACAGAATTGCATTCCTTCCTAGATCATCTCAATCATTATCCTCAAACAATCTCATCTCTGACTTGCACTTCTCAAGGTCCCTATCCAGGAGATTTTATTATTCCAAAACACATATCTCCTTCTACTAGATGTTAGACTTCAATAAACCAGTTTACCTTTACTGAGATTAACATTATGACTGGAGAGCTGCCATATCCTCTCGAGGAAAGTACTGCACCATCCAGGCCTTCCAATAAGCCTTTTATATTTTCTGGCCCATTTCAAAATGGTCCAACCTATGGCCTTAACTTAGACTGAAATAGACATTGCCTAATTTATCCACACCATGGGACAACTTGATGATGAAATGGAGCTGACAAATGATTCTGAAGATGAAAACGGTGACCCATATTCTGTCTCTGATCCTTTTTAGGCTATTCGTTCTTATCCTATAAAAGAATCTTTGAGGTCCACATCCTCTTTAAAGATTCTTTCTTATCCTTTAGGCATATTTGGGACCAATGTGTTTCCCACTTTTTACTGTTTGCTTTTTAAAAGTTATATGAATGATTGTTCCTAGGGAATCTTTTCCCTAAAGTTATTTGTTTTATTCCCTTACTTAGTCTATAAAAGGAAGGCTTCTCTTTCGTTGTACTCAAACGCTTGAGAAAACAGTATCAATAGAAAGTATTATATGTTTTTCTATGGCTTCTCTTTAAGTTTTCCCTCTCCTAAAAGCTTGATTCTTGAATAATGTAGCCTTGGTCATACAGAAAGATAAGTATGCTATTCACTTGACTCTTCATGAGGATCCTACGTATCAGAAAGTCTTAGACCGTAGATCCTATTTGAGGTCGTTAAAATAAGGAGAGATTGGAGGTGTAAGATTCCTAAGAGGCAAGCTTTGATATTTTTGCCTGCAAAGAGAAAAGGCTTGTGTATCTCAGCCAGTGTACCTAGAATTTACACTTCGATCTTGCTTTGTTTTCCCTTATCTCTAATGGATGATTTGTTACTAAGCAATAGATCTAGTATTCCTCGAGCCCTCTAACTAAGGGTGCCCTTGATGGATAAAATATTCCACTTCATTGTGTTGCAAAATGTGGATCTTTTTAGCGATACTTAAAACTCTTTTCAAGCATTTTATTTAGGTTAACCCATTCTGCACTATTGCTTAAGTCACTTCTCTTACTTTGACCTTTCATTCAAGTCCTTTATAACGTCATAATAAATCAATTAAGTTCTTCTATAAACTATATTATAAATTAAATAAAAAATTGTTAATAATTGAGAACAAGTTTTTCTATTTCAATATATTGATATAATAGCTTTAAAAATGTGTCAAATAATTATTTATGATGATACATTAATTGATTGTAAAATATGATTTTTATTTTTTATTTTTTAGTTACCACAATTTCTTTTTTATTTTGAATTTATAGTTAAAAATTAAAAAAGTCCAAAATAAAATATTTCAGAATTAAAAAATGTCCAAACCTAAGCAAAGTTTTGTTAAATCAGATTGAATTCGTTAATTTTAAATCTGGCTGAATCGGACGAGACCAAGGTTGAGCTTAACTCCCACTCCTATTATCATGATAAATAAAGAACGAATATGTTCCTCTTGCTTATTAGTTATGCTGGTGACGTGGTTGTATATGACACTTAAATCTTCTCCTTCATTATGTTTCCAAATGATACCAAATTTTTAAAAAAAATATTTTATCCATTTCAATCCATTTTGTACTTTTTCCTAAATCACTTCACTTGATTTAATCTTTTATTCCAGTCTTTTTATCTAATATATTTTATCAATTAAGTTCTTCCGTTAACTCTATTATAGATTAATATAAAATAAATTTTATTAATAATCAAGACTAAGTTTTTTGTATTTCAATCTATTAATGTATCTCTTAAGTGAAATTGTAGGTTCATTAATAACCTCAGGAATAAAAGCATCCATTTCATTACCAGCATCACCATCAACACCTTCAACTTGTTCATCATGAATATGATTCTTCAAATCATTTTAATCGTATATATGTCTTCAAAAGTCATTAGAATCTTGAGACTTTGACTTTATACCTTGTCAATGTCTTTAATGATCTAATCCTCTATAAAAATAACATCATGGCTTCTACCAAGCTTCTTTTCAATTGGACCATACAACCTATAATCAAACTTATTATGGCCATAACTAACGAGGATACACTGCCTTATCTTGAGATCTAATTTAGATATCACATCTTTTGACACATGTACAAATGCTTTATAACAAAATACATGCAAACGAATGTGGAAAACTTCTTTACCATACCATATATGATCAGGAACTTCATCCTACAAAGTGATAGAAAGAGCTAAGTTAACAATATATGTAGTAGTATAAAAAGCTTCACCTCCAAAAGATTTGAAAATTTTTATTTCAGAAAGCAAACATTTGACTCTCTACTAATGGCTCGTTTATCCTTTCAATCAGGCCATTCAAAGGAGGAATCTTAGGAGGCATCCTCTGATGTCTAATACCGTATTGACTATAGTACCCATCAAAAGGTCTATAGTACTCACCACCATTATCAATATGAATACATTTTAGCTTCCTTTCAAATTCTCTTTTAATATAGATCTACAATTGCTTAAAGATAACAAATACCTGTTTTGATTTTAAAATATAAACCTAAAATTTTCTTGAAAAATCATTAATAAATGTCAAAAAAAAGTATACCACTAAAAATCCTTATCTTATTGGACCATAAAGATCTAAATGCACGAACTCAAGTGATTGCGATTTTTTAGAAGGAAGATGGCTCTTAAAGAAACCATATTCTATTTACCAACCAACTAGTGAGGACTCTTTTACAATCTTACACCTTTCAAATTAGAAAGTAAGTTCTTCTTGAATAAAAATTCAAGCCCCTTCTCATTGATGTGACTAAGTATTAATACTATAATCTTGAAGACTTATCACTCTCTACTGTATTAACAATATCAATAAAATTAAAATTTTAATATAATACAAACCTAAAGACTTCTAGTGAAGTGCCACAATCGAAGAACCTTTAATTATATTATACTTACTATCACCAAAGTTACTAAAATAACCACTATCATTAAGAAAACTGGTATAAATTAGATTCAAATGAATATCAGGTGCATACATGACATTCTTTAAAGTAACTTTGAGCCTTTTTTGTTCTTAAATATAATAGTTTTGTTGCTGATAAATTTTGCTATATCATCATTACCTATCTTCAAAACTGCAAAACCACTTTAAGTTTAAGATATAAAGAAATTCTTTCTTGATGTCACATGAAAGCAGGCACCATTATCAGTAACGCAAACTGACTCCAACATTAATCATATCTTCACCAAAGATAGGCACAAGACCCTCTGCAATAATGGAAATATGATTTTTAATATCTTTTTCTTTCTTGTCTTTCTTATACTTAATAGCTTCGTTCTTCCTTTTAAGCTTCAAACAAAAATTCCTGATATATCCTTTTTTGCCACAATGATACAATTTAAGATCCTTGTATTTTGACTTTAATTTGCTTCGATTCTTACTTCTGCTTTTGTCATTTTGTCTCCCACCTCTTTCTTTATTTCTCCCCCTATTTTCAATAACCAAAACTTCATAATGAGATGCAAATCCATCTTAAGATTTTGTCTTATTTATTTAAAATAGAAGATTTTATATAATATATGGTCACTATACCACCAGGAGAAAAGTATTCAAAATCACATAAAGATTCTCCTAAGAATCAGGCAAAGTATTCAACAATCAAAGTCATAAAATTTCATCTTCAAATCTTACATTTATTTTAAACAAGTGATCAAAATACCCTTGAAATTCATTCTAAGTGATTAGAAATGGAACTACCTTTCTTGTACCTCAATTTCATAGATTGTTTATACAAAAATAGTTTATGGTTACTTCTCTTTGAGACATAAAAGGATTTAAGCTTGTCCCACAAATTCTTGGCATATGAATCATTTAATATATGATTTAAAATATTATCTTCTATCTAATTCCTAATAAAATTGCTAACCATCTTATGCTCAAATGCCTATTCTTTATCACTTTTAGACTCTCGCTTTTTAGTGCAAATACTAATAAATTTATCTTTCTCGGTGAACAATAAATCTTTCTTATGATAATTTATTCCATTCAAAATGATCATTATACTATAATTAGGCTCCATCTTTCAATTAAGATAGACCACAAATAACAAATAAATTTTATGATACCATGTGCTGTGAAAAAAGGAGATACATAATGTTCAATGCAACAATAACACAATATGTTCGAGCAAAATAAAATCTTTCCTAGTTTAATGAAAATATAAGGAGTAAATATGAATGTACAAAAATAAATTGCATGGGAGAACACCAAATTTTTAACATAGGAAACCTTCTCAATGTAAGAATTACTTAGTTCAAAAATATGATATTATAAAATCAATAAGTACATCAAAATGAGTACTCCCACAGTTCAAGAGCTTAGAACAAGATATACTTATTAACAAGAGTGGTAATCAACAATATCTATATCAAAATCTAGATATACTATGAAGACTCCTTTCTATTCCACGATAGTTCTTTCCTAGTATAATGACAATTCTTCTCTAGTAACATGTCAATTCTCTCTTGTATTGTCAACTTTAACAACTTCTGTAAAAACTCCTTTCTCACACTAAAGGAGAAAATGATAGTAATTACTCAGAACAGTGAAGAGAAAAGTTACACTAAAATTAGAAATAGAAGGAGATAAAAAGGCCAAACCTGCCACACAAGATGGCCACATGCCCAATCACAAAAATTGTGTAAAAGAGAGGTGAATATAACCACATTTACCATCCACACCAACTACAAGTTTTGAACAAGTGAGAAAAGGGAAAAGTTTTCTTCAAAACCTAGCACACTGCTAAAACCCCAAAAGGAGAAAGAAGTGAGGAATATAGATGGTCACACTATTCATCATAAACTCAAAAATAATAAAAATAAAAAAATCCTCATAAAAGTTACAACTTTCTACGTCGGATGCGCACAAACCAAACTTCCTATAAATATGATAAGCTCCACTTAAGTAGGGCCGACAAAACTCTTTGTTGCGACCAATGTAATGCAAAAGCTAGAGCCTAATAGAGTAATAAACAAGCAACTAAATTAAAAGCACCCAAAACAAATATGGTTACTCAATATAAGAATTACATTTTTAATTTTGCAAATAAAATGATAAATGTCTATTTGATTCTTTCAATAGAAATTAGGATTGAAATTAAAATTCTAGTTCTAGTTTACATAAAAATTAAATTCCGAAAACAGTCTCTCTATTACGTAAAGATAAGGATGTATACTATCGAATCTCTCTAAACCCTGCTCCTTAACGAAACTTCAATTGGGTGTGATGGTGAAGATGATAAAACTTAAATTATTGTTTTAATTGATAATGTTAATAATTTTGTAAAATGAAGTTGTTAATTTGAATCTCGCAAGTTGACACCATCAAACATCCAACATTGGCTATATTTTCAAGTTTAGAAGAACAGACTGAAAAAGATAACAAATATTATATGTTAAGGAAGTGTTATGCCTGTAACAGATCATCGACGTTATTAGTAATTTCCGGATGTCACTGACGCACGAAAGATGTCCTTAACAAAAAAGATTATTAAAAATTGAATAAAATTATGATTATAATATTAAAAATGCATAAAATTATCGTTATAATTTTAAATTAGCTTTAAAGTGATCGCTTAACCTTAACTTTTAAAGAGACAGATATTTCTTATGTGTTTTCTCCAAATGACGTCTAAAGTGAAAAAAAAAAAAGAAGAGTTTTTGCCCTTAAATATATTTTATTCTGCCTAGTACACGGTTTATGCCATAGTTGTGATGTAGAATGTAGCCCTTGATGATTTCTCTAAGTAATAAATATAGCCTTTGGCACGACTTTATCTCTAAATTATGAATCTTAATATTATTTTAGATGAATATATAGGATCTGTCATGGCCTTGCCTCTGAACCATAAATCTCACTTCCATGTCACTTACCGTACCTGATCCGTTTAGAGCATAGGCTAAAACAAGATCGTGGTCAAACTGTAATAAGAATTACAAATTTCTTCATATTTTACTTAAAATTGTCTTTAATTAAAATTGTCTTTAATTCTTTAATAATATCATCTCAAAGTTCAATTTGCACAATTGCTTGAGAAGATATCATAAACTAAATAATACAAGATAATTTATCATTAAAATAATACAAAACACTTAATGAATAAAGTACATATTTCATGCACATCAAATTATCTGCACAATTAAGCTTTTTCTTATCCTTAAATAAATCAATTCCATTATTCTTAACTTTAAAAGGGTATCAATTCTAATAATGAATTTAATAAAAGCTATTTATCATTTATTCAATTGCATCATTCATTAATTAGTTAGACATTTAAATACTTACTTTATGTCATAAGTATATTCAATTTAATCCAACACTTCTTTAAATATAAACTTAGTTAACAAAATCAACCCAACGCATAAATTAGACATATATGACTAAGATGCTTAAACTTTCAATTATTTTAATAACCTGTATTAGTACAGAAATAAAAAATTAAACTTTAATTTAGTGACGAAGAATTTAGAGACTTGATTAAAAGTCACGCAACTTTTTGACATGAAAGTAAATTCCTGATCATAAATGCTCCAAATTATTCAATTTTGTTACTGTTTCAAGTGACTATTAGTATAATTATTTAACTTCAACCTTTTTCATTTAGTTTAAATCTGGTATAGTGAATTATTATACTCATTTATTCACATATTATTTATTTATTTATTTTAATTTGGATATTAAATCTCTTAGAAAGAATTCATTTCTAACTAGAAGATATGACTAAATTATACATAAAATATCATAAAGCAAATTAAATATTCATTGTGTTAATTACTGGAACAAATATGAACTTAATTAGTTATCAATCTTTATAACTATTATATTAAACTAATTAAATCATAAAACAACTAAACTTTTAATGTGTCAGCTTGATTAATCTTCTTTTATGAAAATTTTTTCTAGAATTATTCGATTTTAAGCCAATTGTAACAAAATTGATAAGAAAAGCTAGCAGAGCTTGCAAATCAATTGATTTCCTCCTCACACTTTCGTTGTATATTATCCTTAATATACAAAATATAAAGAATTAAAACAATAATTAAGGATAACTTTAACAACAACCAATATAAACACACCAATGATACATAAAATGTTAAAACTATCTAGGTTGCCCATATTTGGTAATATGATATCTTATAGCACTTTATTGTCGCATTCATTTTATTTTAACTCAGCAATTTCCTCTTTATGTAGATCTGATCTTTAAAATCTTCTCCATACTCCTCCTAAGTACTACTCTTTTCCTTCTTGATTTTATAGGGTAATCAATTCTTAGTTTATATTTATATATAGATAATATAACTATAAATGGATTTACTTATTAATTATAAAATATATTAACTAGGGCTATTTAAGCTAGGCTAACTCTATATCTATATAAATAAGAGCTCTCAATTGTATCCATACTTTACTTTTTTCTTCCTTCTTAGTTTTAGTGTTGGTCAAATCCTTACCTTTTAAGGCAACCTCCCTCTTATTGTACCTAGGTTTAGGCTTGTGATCTCCTTAGTTAGTTGACCTATCTAAACTGTGATGTTCCACATTAAAGTTTCATGATTATGGAATTCAGAATTAGGTTCTTGTACAAAGTTATATATTCCAAACTTAACTGCTTATCTTCCTACAATGTTGTTGAAAACATGGAAAAGGCTTATTTGGAGCTTATTGATTGCTCTAGTAAAATTATCCACCCCAAATCATAATTCTTACTGTAATGGTTGTTATACCCTAGAAGCTTCCTATAAAAACCACTTGCTCCATTGATTTTTCCATAGGATTCCTAGCTTAGGATTTTATTCCTTGATGTCCTCCCCTATAGAATTCACAACATATAACTTAATTTATTCTTAATAAAGAGCCTAATTTGTTTAATTTTCTTATTATCATTTATACATGAGTTTCCAGTGTAATCCTAGCATCAATATTATAGACCCTAACCATATATGTTTGCTCTCGTCCTCCTTAACTGTCACTTATAGTTGTTCATATTCGTCTTTCCTATCAACTCTATATTAGCATCTAAAATCTTATTATTTAATATTTGACTTGCTGCAACATCTATCATTTACCTTGTAGAGTTTAATAAACTAATATAAAATATGTAGGACTTGCATTCATATATGAAGGTCATGATATGGGCACTTTTTAAAGAGATTTTTATATCTCTCCTATATTTAATTTAGAGTGTAATTTTTGAATTATTGAAAGGAAGTGATGTCATTACTTACTTTTATTGCCTTAGATGGTGAAAATCATTTAGCAAATGACTTCTCCACAAGACTCTCCCAGGTGTTAATTGATTTATCAATAATGCTTTTAGCAACTATTTGACCCGATTCCTCAGTGTGAATGGGAGTAAATTAGCCTAATAGTGTCTTTGGTGACCCTATTGATCTTGCATTTATCACATATCTCTAAGAATTTTAACAATGTGTGCATTGAGATTGTTGTTAATCAATGCATCAAACTATACATTTTATTAAAACATCTTGATTATGTTGGCTTGATCTCGAAATAATGAGCATTTATCTTTGACCTTGCAATGCTCTATTATGTTCTTATGAGATATAGTTTAACATATTCCACTATAGTTTAGTTCACCTTTCTTCTAACATCTTTTATGGTTATAATTGTGATGTATCTTTAAGTTGTTGCTTAATTCTCTCTTTTCAACTCCATACAGTGTTTTACTAAGTTTTAAATCGTTTTAAAAAATAAAAACTTTCGACTTTTTATCATACACCAAAGTTACTCCTAAGTTAGAGGTAACCAAAACAAAGACATAAATTAAGATATAAATATAATTTACAAAAAGAGCAACAATAAAAAGAAATCTGAAAATAAAATAAGAAAATAACAATACAAGACTATAAAAGTAGTTAATAGGTTTCCTAAAATTATTTACTTTCCTAATAATGATGCCAAAAATTTTTTAAGAGTGTTTATTTAATAAATAAATAAATAAGAGTTAACCAACCAAGGAAATATATAAGAAAAACAGTCAGTAAATAGATAAGACTTAGATGTAGAATCCTCCAAGAACTTTATTATGCTTAAATTTATCAAGATTTAACAATTCTTCGTTATTACTTGAACTGATAGAAATTTCTAAGTAACAACGATATTCTCCCTTAAGCAATATACTCCTTATTCCCAAGTTAAATAACCAAAGTCCCTTTCTAATCAAAGCAGTCTAAGAACATATTAACTCATTTGGTGAATTCCTCTAATAGATTTTACCGTAACTCAAAAGGATCATATAGTTCATGATCTTTATTTAAATCGAATAAATAAAATTTATAGTTCATATCGTCTACATATATATCTCAATTTAGTTCATAATGAAACAAAAATAATAATAAAGCACAAGAGATAAGAATGAGCTCAAGGTTCTTGAATCCTGATGGTTTTTTTTATAATCTTGATGAAATATTGCTTTTCTTAAGAATAGATGTGTTCATGATTCTACTCTACCTTTGGACAAATTTATGATCATTCCAGACATCTCTCCTCACTTTTTCTTCTATGCTCTTGTCCTTTAATCATGAAACCCTAAAAATTTAGTCAAATATAGGTCAAATATGGGATCATACAGGCCTCCATATTGCTTTACACCCTTCTTGGCTAATTTTTTGTAATAATTACCACCAACTTAAGTCAAAAATGGCTTCATGTTAGTTCCATATTATTTCTAAGAAAAATGGAAAGAAACAAAATGATCCAATGCAGAAAATTAGTTAAACACGAGTCCTTGCTGGTCTCATATTCCTAAATGTAAGTCCCTATTTGTTCTTTATTACCCCTATTGCTAAATATTAGTCTCTTTTGGCCCCTTGTTGTTAAATATAGATCCCTGTTGCCCCTTGTTTTCAGTCATTCTTCTAAAATCATGCCAAAATCATTCTAACTGGACTCAAGCTTGCCCAAGTTCATTCCTTCTTTATTATAGAGCTAAAATAAGGCCTATAAATAAAGTATAAGCTAAATTATGTAACAATTTATATTAAAATTATCAAAATATAAGTTAAATGCCCTCAAAATCATGTTAAAGATATGAAATTAACACATAATAGTTAACTCATATCTTTGCTAATATTAGCATCCTTTTAAAAGTATTATGCTTTATGAAATTCTTAAAAGGCTTTACCCTAATAGTAAAAATATCACGTAGTTCTCCTCCAAGCATCCCATTCAACCGTTTCTTCTTAAGATATATTCTACTCATATACATGCTCTCTTGAGTCATTCATAAGTGAATTAACATCAAGTTTGGATGACAACATAAATAGTTCAATATTATGATCAGAAAAGATAGCTAACAAAAATATATCTCATATCATAAATTAAATTAAGTCAATCCTTACAAAAATAGCTACTAGGTTTTTCCTATCAAAATACAAAAGAAGTTTTTAGCAAATAAAACATATTCAATACAAAGATATCAAAAGACAATAACAAAGAAATCATAGTAAAAGTAAATCTAGATAAACTCCATGATTCTATTGACAACTTGATCCACTGAGATGATGTTTTTATCTTAATTTTCTAATGAAAACTAGCTTAAACACGATTTTCTAAGGGATAACACAAATAATACTCAAACAAGGCTACTACTTGCTCACATTAGAAAAATGTTTGATTGTAAAAATTTAATACATGCTAACAATATTCAAATATTCATTATAATTCTATCACCAATTATAACCCCATCTTTAACAATTCCTTATTACTATAAAGGGGAGATCGATTTCTTCGACACATCACCTCCAACCATTAGATAATCAAGTTCATACTCATGGTTGCGGACTATTTTACAAAATGAGTTGATGCTGAGGTCTATGCAATTATAATAAGCTTGTTTATAGAGAAAATCCTTAAATCTAATATACTAAGTTTATATGGAGTTTTAATGGTAATATTCAGACAAAATAACCCCTAATTTAATAATGATATCCTTCTGAAGTTTTATAAAGGAATGAAAATTAGACAACATTTTATGTTAGTAGTCTATCCAATACTAATAACTTAGTATAAGTAAAAAATATCATAGTATTTTAAAGTTTGATGAAAAGAGTAAAGAAAACTAAACGAATGTGGGTAGATGAGATGTACCACGTACTTTGGATGTATTGCCCTATACTAAGGACTTTTACTAGAAAGCCACCATTCATCCTAACATTTGGTGTCAAAGTGTGTTAGCTTCTATAAAGATTAATGTTGAAACTCTATGTGAAAGAAATCAAGTTACCTATGATCCTTTAAGCTTGTTTATAGAGAAAATCCTTAAATCTAATATACTAAGTTTATATGGAGTTTTAATGGTAATATTCAGACAAAATAACCCCTAATTTAATAATGATATCCTTCTGAAGTTTTATAAAGGAATGAAAATTAGACAACATTTTATGTTAGTAGTCTATCCAATACTAATAACTTAGTATAAGTAAAAAATATCATAGTATTTTAAAGTTTGATGAAAAGAGTAAAGAAAACTAAACGAATGTGGGTAGATGAGATGTACCACGTACTTTGGATGTATTGCCCTATACTAAGGACTTTTACTAGAAAGCCACCATTCATCCTAACATTTGGTGTCAAAGTGTGTTAGCTTCTATAAAGATTAATGTTGAAACTCTATGTGAAAGAAATCAAGTTACCTATGATCCTTTTAGTTTATCAAATGGAAAAATTATGTGAACAAGGAAGAAGGGGCTTTAAGATGAGATTAATGAGATGGTGAGAGAATTGGCTATATATGTAGAACTAAACCAAATTAAAGGATGAGCATTAATTAGCTTGATGAACTAAGGTTAGAGAAGACTTTAATAGCATATTTAATTTATTGGGTAACTCAGTGGTGAGATATGATCTCCAACACTAGCCTGGCCTATTCCATATACTAATTCATAAAGTTATAGTGAGATTTGTAGTCTTCTATCCATAGGCATGTCCTATATTATGTCTTATTTTACAAGTTTATATGAGGATCCATAGTCTCTAACCATAAGTGTGACCTAAATTACGTCTTTCATAATTTCATAGAAGGATCCACAGTTTTCAGCTACATGTACGTCCTAGACCATTCCTAACTTTCTAAAGATATAAAAGGATCCACAATCTTAAACATGAGCAAGTTCCATATTGTAGTCAACATAGCTTTGCCACATTCATGGCCTTAACCATTCCTAATCGAAACACTAATTTGTGTTTTAGTATTTAAAGGTTATTTCTTTTAGTTGGAGTTACCTTAAATCATTAATATAATTTTTTTAGCTTTCTTCTTGCTCCTTTAAAAATTTTCAAATTTATCTAAGTATTTTTATTATATCATCTAACTCATCTTATAATCTTAATTCTAGTTCTTTATAATAACGGATTAAGATTCTTCACTTTTGGTTTGTAATTCTATACAATCATAGGTCAAGGTTATATCTTTAAATCTAGTTTTGGTTTCCTTAGGGCTTGATTACGAATTAACTTTATTAAGTTTCAAAGTCTCACACTTGGGGTTCATATCAATTTGGTATCAAAATTTTGTTCTAAAATTAGGTTATATCTATCGTTTATTTATTTTTGTTAATTGTTCTTGTTTTTCTAAATTCCTTCTCAATTTTCTTTCTACATTCTCCTTTCTTATTTATTTCCTTCATTTTTATTCATGTTTTCATTTTCATTTAATATCTTTTGAAGTCTATAAAAAAACTAACAAAGAATTTTCTTAAAAATAGAAAAAGAAAAGACGAATCAATCAGTAATTATTAGAAAAAAATATTTATTTCATTATACTTTCCTAAGCTATATTTGAAAAAGTCTAAATTCATTTTAGTAAAAATCGTAAATCCTATTAAAAGCAATCCTAACATTTTTTAAATTTAGAATTATCATCCAAGTACAACATTAATTATACTGCACTTTTCTGTGATATTTTGAATTTTTGTTTTATTTTTATTGTTGACTTCTTACGTGTCCTTATCTCTATCAAGATTTATAATTGATTAAATACTATAGTTTTACAATTTAGTTTGTTTTGGTTAGTTCAATAAATAACTAGAAAGTAAACTGAGTGTTAAATGGAAAGGGTGTATGAGTAATCTCAACATATAAAAGCCATGAAGTTAGAGTGAAACATGATTGAATTGAGTAACTTAAAATTAAAAAAATTAAGAGAGTGTTATGAGGTTATTCTTAACATTCTTTGAAGGTTGAATTATATCTTATCATAATAGAGTTGAAGGGTGAAGGAAAAATGATACATATGCACTTCAAGCTATTCAAAAATAACTTGAACATATGAATATACTGTTTGGTGATATTAGAGAACAATTAGAGTTACATGATATTATCATATTCAATTTACAAATGGAAAAATTACTACAAATTCCTAAAACACATTAATAAAAAATCTAAATGCTCTAAAATTATTTTGATGAGGAGGAAGAAGGAGATAACTTGTGAGATGAATACCAACTACCAATAATTAATGTAAGTAGATTTCTATATCAAGGTGAGTGGAAAGATAGAGGCCATAAAGGGGAGCCCAAGCAAGATGACATCCATGGTAACAGTAAAATGAATATTCATTCATTCCAAGGGAGAAATGACCCTGAGGCCTTCTTAGATGAGAAAAGAAACTGGATATGATTTTTTTACCACCATCATTACACTAAAGAGAAGATGGTAAAAATCACTATTAATAAGTTTATTGAGGATATTATTATTTGGTGGGATCATCTTGTGATAAATAAGAGAAAGAACCATGAGAGAAGTATTGATAACTAGGATGATATAAATGCTATCATAAGGAGGAATTTTATCCTTAATGACTATTATAGAGATTTGTTTCAAAAATTACAATGCCTTACTCAAGGGTTAAAAAGTTGAGGAATATCATAAGGAGATATAGATTACCACGATTCAAACTAATATAGAAGAGGAAAAGAAAGCCACCATAACTAGATTTTTAAATGATTTGAATCGTGATATTATTGATACGATAGAATTACATAATTATGGGATGTTGGAAGATATAGTTCATATAGTTATAAAAGACGAAAGGCGACTATATAGTTCATCATTATGAAATTATAACTAGCAAAAAGAAGATAAGTTTATTTATATACCTAAACATAGACTACCTATAGACGAAGGGAAATGCATTGCAAAATGAAACGTAAATTTAAAACTCATACTCATACTCATGTTATTAATATTTTTGTTATTCGAAGATAGGATACATTACTTCATATTGTCCTAATAAAAGAGCAATGATCGTAAAAGAAAATATCAACATTAAAAAAGAAGGTTAAAACATTGTGATAATGATGGAGTTGTTATTCAATAGATGGGGAGGTGTTTATGATTAGACATGCCATAAATGCCTAAGTAAAAGAAAATATGGTTGTGAGAAATAAGACAAATTTTCTATACATGACACCACATTAATAAGATTGTATATAATATGTGTAGTTCAATGGAACAGTTAAAAATTATCATCTGTAGCTCTATTACTTCTCAAAAAGTTCAATTACTTTCAAAACTTGCTATTTGAGCATAAATTGAGCAAATTATCAAAGTTTTGAATCTTTATAAATCTTTGGGACTAGATGGGTTTAACATGATGTTCTTTACTAAATCATGACTTATTATCAAAGACATAGTAGAAGATGTAATGGTGGAATTATTTGAGAAGAAAAAGATACTTAAAGCGGCTAACTATAATTTCATAAAAATCATTCCTAAAAGAGGTTAGCAAAAAAGTTTTGGAGATTTTATATTTATAACTTGTAACTTAATCTACAAGATTGTTTCTAAAATCTTGGCCAATAGATTAATGATGATCTTGATAAACCATGTAGACAGTGCTCAAGGGGATTGTATTCATGATAGATAGATGAGTGATAAATTATTCTATTACAAGAATTTATGAACTGTTATGCCAAAAGGAAAGGAGGTAAGAACTATATTCTGAAGATTGATCTAAAGAAAGTTAATGATAATGTTGCTTGGAGTCTTTTAGGCAACATCATTAGGGCTTTGAATTTTCCAGATTGTTTTATTGAATGGATTTCATTATGCTTCACCACTCCATCTTTTAGTATTCTCATTAACAGAGAGCCAAGAAAAAGTCTTCAAAAGTTCCAAAGGCATTAGACAAGGAGACGCTTCTTCAGCATACTTATTTTCCAATGGAGGTATTCAATAGATTTTAAGTAGAATTTTAGAGAAGAGCAACCATTTCAAATATCATTCTAAGTGCAGAAAATTAGGAATTACTAACCTCTTCTTTATCAATGACTTAATTATCTTAGCTAGGGTGGATAAAACTTCTCTCATAGCTATTATGAAGGCTATTAGAATATTCACCAAGCTATCTTATCTCCATGTTAATATTGAAAAATCCTATTTTCACATTTCTAAAAGTGATGAGAATACTACCTTGGAATTCTAATAACTAATTCTAGATTGATATATGGAAGTTTTAAACCTTTGGTGGATAAAATACAAGCAAAAATCACAAGTTGGAGAATGAAAACTTTATCTCTAACTGGGAAAGGTCAACTAATTACAGCTGTGTTATCTTCAATAAATATTCATTAAACAACACACTTCCTATTCCAAGTGTTGTAAACAAAATCATTGATAAAATTTTTAGAATATATCTTTGGTCTAGTTTAAATGAAGGAGGTTATAAAGCTGATTAAATGGTCTAAATTGTATAGCTGTAAAAGGGATGGAGGTTTGAAAATCATTCCTTTAAAACTCTTGAATAACTACATAATGATCAAGAGATTATGGAGATTGACTAATGACCATAAACCTTTATGGTGTAAATGGGTACATGCATTCTACATCAAAGATAAGAGCATTTAGAATATTGATCTCACATCAAGGAATGCATATGGTACTGTAAAGGAGATACTCAAATATAGAAGTTTCATTAGAATTCACAAGAAAGTTATAGGGATGACAATATATCTAATGGTCCTCTTAAAAATAAGGTTAAGCTAACTATATTGAGAAACATCATTCTAGACAATCAAAACCTATCAAATGTAATAATGGTTAAGAATAATATCCTCTTAAGAATAAATAATAGTAATATGCAGATGGATTTTAATAATGTGAAATTAAAAGACAATGTAGAGGACAAGAATTGATGATGTCTTAATATTTATGGAACATTCAATAATACATCATGCAAGAAGCTTTTTTAGTAGAATCTTAGGAATGTCTTATGGTACAAAATAATATGGTGTAAATATAACCTTCCTGGAGCTATTACAACTTTATAAAGAGGTATAAAGGAGAAACTACCTATTATTGATAGATTAAACAGGTTTAACTACTTGACAAACTAGTGTAGCCTTTGTATAAGTTAATTAAATAGTTCTTCACACTTGTTTTTCCAATGAAAATACATACATGGAGCTTAGAAAACAATATTTCATAAATGTTTAATCAATAATCCACTAATGGAGGGGCAAAAGATCATAAAATGGAATGTGAACTTATAACATGTTAAGAATGATCAAAAATGGTGTTATTATATAGCCTTATCCTACTTAGTTCTACACATATAGGATGAAAGGAACAAACACATTTTCCGAAACAAAGAAAAAAACAATGGACAATTCATGACTGAGCTAGTTAATGCCATTAGAATTCATATAGTTACCATTTTTGACAAACTTGCACTAGGAACAACTTACAATGACAACTAGTGATGTAGTTGGTAGTTAGTTTCTACATTTACAAATGTTATTGTGACACCTCTATACCCCCTGGGAGGATACGGGAGTGCCACATCAGATTCATAAATAGAAACAAATAACAACCCAATACAGAAGCATTTCAAAACATATTACACATTCATTACATGTAATTTCAGTAACTAAAGCAAACATACATTGCAAATCATTTCAAACTTGTTTAAAACATACATACATTATATCGCATGAACTTAATACAAATTTGTTACAAAATTCGAAACCAACTTGAAACATAGTAATTACAAAAACTTACAGCAATTCGAAATCATACATTTTATAAACAAGCCAAAATATATATTCAAAATATATTTTTATCGAAACAAAACTCAGACTCCATTAGCCATTGCGGTTGACTCATCCCAGTTTTTATAATCCTCGTTCTAAACCTACACAGGGCAAATCTACTGTGCTAAGCATATAGCTTAGTGAATAAAACTAATCTATATATAAAGTGATAACTCATCATACTGAATCATGTAATAGCATAAGCATGCATTAACATATTGGTTTAACAATAAAATAGACTTAATGCATTTCAGAACAAATTTTATAGTTAACAGAGTTGAATATTAAACGAGGGTATAAACCCTTCAAAATCAGAATACAATTTTGTTTATGTCAGAATCAAACATAAATCAGATCACAAAATTAGATGACTGTTAAGCCATTTACAGAAGCGAGTAACGAGACTTATACAGGAGAGATCGAAGTCTTGACACCGAAGTGTCACTGGAGAGACCGAAGTCTCAATACCGAAATGTCACAGGAGTAGCTATACCTTTGTAGGCATACCTATTTACCCACAACTGGGAATTAATAGTTTAAAACAAAACAAAGTTATTTCAGACATTTCATGTGCAAAGTAAGTAGTCAATCATATTCTCATGCAAGTAGCACTTCCAATAATAACTTGCATCAAACGTATTGGACAATCATTGTCTGGAATTCAAATGCAATCAGCATACATCAAATTCAACAACATAATAAAGTAAGGTGTGACCATCTAAGATTACTCACAAAAGCTTCCTTATTGCTTATTGACTCGAAGTCCCAGCAATATCTGGAAGTGGTCGCTCTATGTGATCCTCTATAACATTTAACACATATAAAAATCACTATTGTGCATGATTAAGCATTCATTATGTATACTGAATATGTATGATGCATTTTCATGAAAAATTCTCAGGTATTTTCTTACTAAACTAATGTAAACATCAATTGTACTTCAAAAGTTCCAAAATTCATACATTCAATTACTATTCCAGCTTTCGCTGGAAGCACCTCATTCGGGTCAACTCTACATAATCAATAAGATTAAGAAAATGATGTATTTCTATTAGACTTTCTTCTAGACAATTATTCCTCTATGTATTAACTTTCTAATGAAGCCAATATCATTCAATTTTATTCAATATTCTATGAGTTATATTCAAAATACCACAGACTGTGTACATTTGGAATTTTGGCTAGATCATAATCATGCAATCAAGTTGTACAACTTATATCTCTCAATTCCAAGATCCAAAAATTACCAACTTGATACCAATTTAAAGATACAATAATAAGCTACAACTTTAGTGAAGACAACTTAGTCTAATTCAGCCTACATCAACATAGTTTATTCAATAACTACAGGATATGATTTCTATCCTTAGCAGTGCTACAGCCTAAGCCAAGACTCAACTCCATGCCAATTTTGAAGGTCTTAGAGACAGAATTAAAATTTGACTTCTTCAAGAAAGTTGTATAAATAAGTCTTAATTTAATCTGAATCAAGAACCAACTCATTTAGAAATCTACAAATCAAGTTATAATAAAAATACTGAAGTATGTTCAGTGAAATATTCCAGGAGGTCATACGATCCCAACAGATTCCCTCACTTTCATACAATCAATATTTTTCAAATTAATTCAGAAGGCTATCACGTTTTGTGCAGAGGTATAAAAATGTGTTAGAAATCTATTAGTTCAAGAATCAAATCATTTGTATGTCAGGAGAAGAAGTTATGGCAAAAAGATCAAAGGATGTTATTCATAAATAACCCACCAAACACTTACGCATGCCCTTGTGTGCTTGTGCACACTCATGCATGTCCATGCATGGCTGTGCACTCCCACAAGCTTCTTTCATTCTTTTTTATCTTCCACTAATTTTCTTCATTCCTACATCACATATTCGAGACCTCTATACCCAATATAACCTCAAAACACATCAGGTGCAAGCTTATATGAAATTCATAAAAACCAAAATCTCACACAAGCTTTCTCTCACTGCTATGTTTTCATTCTTCTACACTTCCATAATCATCAATTAACACATATGACACTTAACCCACTTCTTCTACTTCCATCTCAACTGGACCCAACACAAGTAAATTAAAACTCTAAAATTTATACATACATACCAAAAACTGCACTACTCACATAAGCATATTCTATTTTTCTGCATCTTTCATTACTATTCGCACATGCATCAACACCATTTATGCATACAACAATCCACAAGCATGAAAATATACACCATTTACGTATGCATCCATTTAAAACATTAAAACATGAATAAAACTTACTTGTCTTAAGTTTCTCTCACTTCAGCAAAAAGTTCCAGAGATGGGGAGAGCAACTGATAGATTTCAGTGTTGGATTACAAAAAGATTTTGTAACAATCAAGACCCTCAAATGGCAGAAGACTTGCAAGGTGTAACATGGGTAAGCGAATAACACCAAAAAAATGCTTTTAAACGATGGAGGAGCAAGGAGGAGATGATGTTTTCAATGATGGAGTGCGGGATAAACAAAGGCAAAACCAAATGAATTCGGTGAAGAACAAACACACACAGAGAAAAAATTTCCTTCCTAAATATGTGATTTCGTGTATCATTATTTTACTGCCATGTGTCCCTATTGCATGCAAGGCATTTGTCGTTTTTTAGGCAGTCCATGTGCCACTCTCTTATTGATCCATTTGTCACTCCATAATTTGTCTCTTATTTTTTTATTTTTCATAGTCTAAAACTATCTCAAATTTTTGATAAGTATCCAAAATATCCTAAATGTCTCCAAAATGTGAAATTTATTTTAATATACACCAATTTAATTATCCAAGATAATTAATCCATAATTCACCAAAATTTTGAAATAATAATAATAAGCTCTAAATAAATTTTCGACACCTAAAAATCACAATTCTCATCTTAATCAAAATTTTCAAACCAATTATAACTGGAAATATCAATGAGTGCATGTACAAATATTTGTAGGTGTCTAAAATTGCATATGCACATATAAGTGAAAACTCAATTATGCAAACCATAAAGTGCACTGAAATTCCTCAATATTCTAACCCCTAACACGGGGTGTTACAGTTATAATGCTTTGTAGCTTGGTTAAATTATTTGTTTGTACATTATCTTATTGATAATCTCTTGTAATTAATTTTTGATTTTTCAATCTTGTGTCCTAATTCAATTCTTTTTCAAAAAAAATATTGCATATAACATAATGCTTAATGGGGTAGTTGTATAAATGTAGCTAGCAATACCTTAGTTAAAATATTAAGCTTGCCTACAATGAAACCTTCTCGGCCATATAAACTTTAACAACTAAATCAATATGGTGACGCATGGATCAAAAATTGAGTGTCAATTTCACTCCCAATTGGAAGATATTATGATAAGGTATTATGTGATGTGGTGCCTATGCATGTTAGTCGTATTCTTTTAGGGAGACGCTAAGATTGGAAAGAAGGAGGGTAGGTTTACAAATATGCTTCTTTTGTCATAAACAATAAATCTATTATTACTCTTACCCCATTGAAACCTAAACAAGTATATGAGATCAACTCAAGTTAAGAGGAGGAAGTGAAAAAGAGGAGAAATTCTTTTAGGGAAAAGAAAAAGAGAGCGTTGAGAGCAAAGTAAAGAAACAAGTAAGATTCTATGCTAAAGAGAGTGAGATCAAAGGAGCTTTTAATCCTAACCAGCCTATGATTGTACTACGATACAAAGAGGTTTATTTTAATGATAGCAATCTTAATGTTTTCTTATCTAGTATTTTTGTTTCTTTATTGCAAGACTTTCAAGATGTATTCCATGATAATGTTCTTTGTGTTGGACCCCAAACTTTTCTTAGAAGTTAGAATTATTAAATAAGAAATTGGTGATGTTTTGTCATGAGTAAAAATCAGAATTCTTGAATTTGAAATTTATAGAGTTTATTTATGAATAAACTTAATTACATATGGTTGCATGAATTAAATGGAAGTGTTAGAATTAGGTTAAGGAGTTAGAAGTTATTAGAGTAAATATGGAAGGGTAAGTTTGGAAGATTAGAGTTTGTTTTAGATTAATAAGAGAAGAACAAATGAAGGGTGCGTGAGTGAAGTGCTGAAAAAATAATAATAATAAGAAAGAAAGAGACGTGTTCGTGAGGTTAAGAAAGAAAGAAAAAAAGAACCTAGAAGAAACTAGAGAAAGAGGAAGAGAGTCATGTAACAACAAGAGAAAATAGAGAGACGTGTTTGAGAGGTTAGGGAAAAGAGAGAATCATATAAACTAAGAAAGAAAGAGAGAAGAAAATTGTAGAAAGAAGTAGAAGAAGAGAAGCAAAAATTGAACCAGAAAAGAAGAAGGAAAGAAAGATAAAGGAGATAAGAAGTGGAAGAAGAAGGTTCAACTGAGTTTTAAGTAACCCTTTATCTATTTTCTTGTTTTGATATAAGAAGAAAGCAGAGAAACTAAGTTTTTATATGCTGAAAATGAAGAGAGAATGAAGAGAAACAAAAGATTTATGTCCTTAGATTTTCGTGAATTTTTAGATCTTAGTTCTTCTAGTTAGATAAACTAAGAGTAGATTAATTCTAAGCTCTCTTTTTTTTTTTTAGATAATAGAGCATTATGGAAGTTCTATTCATATATGTTATTTGAATGAAAATATGTTTGTTTGAAGGGAACCAAGAAAGTCAAGGGCATGAATAAGAGGAAAGATAAGCTTGAGCTTGGAGTTACAAGTAAATATGTGGGTAGTATGTTTATAGTTATTGTGATGATGAGCTAAAATATTTGCTTGTATTTATGCTAAATTGTTTGTCTTGAATCATAGTGAATGTGGCAAAAATGTTCTGTGAATTTGATATTATGTTTACTTTGAAAGATACTGCATTTTGTATTGATGAAAACAGAAAAACTTCAAGAAGCATGAAAATATGAATATGATATGAAATATGTAAGCATTGGAAATTTTCTTGTGTGGGTAAGAGAGATACCATTTTGTTCGTTACGTGCACGTTGACTTAAAGCCTTCTCTCGGCTGCCTGCTTGTGGCACATGAGCTCCAAAAAATGGACTCATTCTGTTCATGGTGTAAACCTTAGTTTTGCCATTCTGTTTTATAGGATTCTCTTGAGCCATAATGTTATGTACTTTGTTGTGATTTGCCGAGCATGATCTATAATTGAATGCTTTGTTTGATGATTGTAAAATATATGATATGGATTATGTGACTCTAATTTAAATTAAGTGTTCTGTGAACTGAATTGGTGTATATAAATATGCTTGATTGTGTGAGTGTGTGGCTTATTACCGATGACTATAAATGTATTAGCCACTGAGCTTCATAACTCGTCCCATCATTTTCCACTTCTCAGGTGCAAGAATCAGCAGATCAATAGTAATCTTTGTAAAAACTTCGGCAAATCTCTAAGAAGCTCATCTTTTGTAACTAAGTTAGTTCAAATACCTTACGTAGCTTTGAAATCATGCATTCATGATTGTATTTTGCATTATGCTACTATTTTGACTCTTAATATGTAATTGAAGTTTGTTTAAGAAATGACAGTAAAAATTGCAGAGTTTCTCTTTTTAATATATGCAGAAATATCTTCTCTATTAAATGTCAACTGTGGTTGGGAATAAAATTGTTAGTTATGTGATGGGTTTTTCTTTAAGTAATCTATTTTAATGGGAGTTTTGTATGTATGAATTTTTTTTATTGGATTCGGGTCTTTTGTTATTGTGAAAATGTATATTGACAGTAGAGAAAAAAAGGGGATGAAAATGTATTCTAAATCTTCAATGAATAAACTATAATGATCTAGACATAATTAGACAAATTTGTCTTCATAAATTTGTAGCTCTTTTTCTTAGCTTTCTAATAACATAAATTTATAATTTTTGGACTTCGAGATTTAAAGTTATAAAGATTAGAAATGGGTGTGCAAAAGCTGCATTGTTCATCAAATTGCACGATTATGCAAATGTCGTTTCAGTTGGAAGCTCGCAATCCTGCACAAGCACGACCGCGACTTCCAGCTCTCACGGTCATGCCACTTTGTTGTCACGACCGTGACACTTTCAAATGCACGGTCATGACATTTTCATTTTTATTTTTATTTTATTTGTTTATTTGTTTTTACTCCCATCAAGAATTTAATTCTTTTTATCTTGATGTTAGTTATATATATATATATAGTCGCGAAATAAGAACCAATAATTGGGGCTAACACTTTGTGTTATACTACCAATAAAGGAAATATAACATCAAATATCCCTGTGTTATCATTCTTAACTAACCAGCTTATAGTATCAATTCTAAGGAGCTCCTTGGAGCCTAAGGAACTCCAAAAGAATGTTGAGGAGCATGTTTTGAAAGATAAGTTAAAGAGAGTATGAGTCTATATATAACTTCAGTCATACTTATTCTTAATAAAGATTGGTCATAATGGATGTGTATTTATTGTCAAACTGTCAACAAAATAAAACAACAACAATAAAAACGATTCAGAATAAATCTCGATTAATGTGGGATTTGGGAAGGTATAGAGTATCCTACCTTACCCCTAACTAGTAGAGAGACTGCTTTTGAATGACTCACAAGAAATATAAATAAATAAAGAGAGTATGAGTCTATATATAACTTCAGTCATACTTATTCTTAATAAAGATTGGTCATAATGGATGTGTATTTATTGTCAAACTGTCAACAAAATAAAACAACAACAACAACATCAATAAAAACGATTCAGAATAAATCTCGATAAATGTGGGATTTGGGAAGGTCCAGAGTATCCTACCTTACCCCTAACTAGTAGAGAGACTGCTTTTAAATGACCCACAAGAAATAGAAATAAATAAAAATTTAATATAAAAAAAAAAAGATAAAAACAAAGTACTGAAAATAATAATATTAGTAGTAGTAGTAACAATAATATTAATAATAATCAGTCTTCTCCTATTCGCATCGAATAGAACATGTTGAGTCAAATCTTCTTCACAGGGTAGCCATTCCACTCATTTCATCAAAATAAGCAATGATGATGATGATGATGATGACGATAATAATAGTAATAATAGTAATAATAAAAAATAATTTATTAATGTATTAATAAATCGGACAAAACTATCAACAAAATAGATCAGATGACATACTTAATAAGTTACACTATTCTTGTGTAATCTCAAAATTTATATCATCAAATTAGGATGAAAGAAGAAGATGACTGAAAATTAGCCTTTAAAATGAAATATAGTTTATGTGAGTAGTTAGTGACACCTTTTGGATTATCTAATGTACATAGTACTTTCATGAGGCTAATAAATCATATTTGGCATGCTTTTATTGGACAATTCTTGGTTATTTATTTTGATGAAATTTGATTTATAGTACAACTTTAGATGAGCATATGAAGCACATAAGTTTTTTTATATATTTTAAGATAAGAAAAACTATATACTAATCCATAGATGTTTCTTTTGCATGGATAAAGTGGTTTTTCTTAGATTTGTTATAAGTGCAAAACGAACATAATGGATAAGGAGAACGTTAAAATCTATTCAAGAACGATCTATACATATATATATATATAGATAATTGAAGTGATAAGTTTTCACAGTTTAACAGCTTTTATAAAAGTTTTGTAAAACATTTTAGTATACTAATTAGCCCACCCACTGAAGTTATCGAAAGTTTGTTAGATTTAAGTGGGATGATGAATAAGAGCAGCTTTTAATTTAATTAAATAAAGATTATATTGTGCTCATTTATTAGCTTTGCCTTTTTTAAACTTTCAAGATTCAGTGCAATGGTCTAGGAATAGGTTTCGATACTATTTTGAGAAAGAAAATTATCCAGTTACCTACTTTAGTGAGAAACTCAATAAGGTTGCTCTTAACTACTGAATTTATGATAAGGAGTTGTATGCATTAGGGAGAGATTTTGGGACTTGATAATACTATTTATGATCTAAAGAGTTCTTTATTCACACCAACCATAGGTCTTTAAACATTTAGTAAGACAAGAGAAGTTAAATCTACAACATGCCAAATGGATGGAGTTTGTTAGACATTTTCTTATATTATTAAATACATGGAAGGTAAGAAAAATGTCGTTGTTGATGCATTATCCATATAGTATACCTTTAATTTTTACCTTAAAACAAAAAATTCTATTATTTTAACATATTAGGAAATTATGTGACAATGACGATGATTTTGCACTATTTTATGGGTTATGAGAAAACTGCTTTTGAAAAATCATTTAGGTATAATGGCTTTTAAATTAATGAAAATAAATTATGTGTACCTATCAGTTCTTTAAGCGAGTTAAGTGCATCAAGATTATACGTGAGGCTTTATGGGTCGTTTTAGCATTAAAAGCACTTATATTATTTTGTTTAAACATTTTTTTTGCCTTATAAGTGTCACAATGTTGAAGGAATTTGTGTTGATTATATGTAGATAAGTTAAGTTTAAGGTTATGTCACATAAGTTGTACTCCTTCATCACTCCCTATTGAATCTTAGATCGACATTTTTATAGATATTATTTTGGGTTTACCTAGGTCAAAAGAGGTAAAGATTGTATCCATATTGTTTTGATAGGTTTTATAGGATGACAGATATTATTACATATAGTAAAATCGATAATGTAACGAATATAACTTATTTGTTCTTTAGGGAGATAGGATGACTACACAGTATTTCTAAGAATAGGGCTTCTAATATAGATGTTAAGTTCCTTAAATATTTTTGTAATATTCCGAGGGAAAAGTTAGGAACTAAATTATTATTTTCATCTATATTTACCCTCAAATGAATGGTGATACGACCCTTACCAATATGAATAAGACCAAGGATTATTCTATTGAAACAAGTTTGTTTTAAGAATATAAACATAAAACACAAAGAAATATATGAATCACCTTAGTAACAGAAAAGAAAGAATTGAGAGTAATATGATTATAGGGTTTGATTGCCACTAGCAAACTAGATAATACCACAAATTTTTAGAAAATTTAAAACAAGAGTTATTAAATAAAAAAAGAAAATTTAGATTTCTAAATTTTAATTTAACAATAACAATTATAAATTGTCTATTACAATAATAAGAAAAAATTTTATAGCTACAAAACCCTAAAACTAGAGTCCTAAAAGCAAATAAAATCTTAAATTATCAAAACCCGAAGTAATTAAAACTACAAGAATGGTGCTTATCTAGAGAACACATGGTTAGCGATTTTGTTCTAGAACTTTACATGCACATATCAATGACAAGTCTAGCATTAGTTATAAGCTTAACTCTAGCGCTGGTCATCAATGTGACTTCGACATTGATTACACGATGTAACCTTCTACTAACACTTCCTCCTTCACTCAAATCGTCATTACAAGCTTAGCTTCATCCTCTTAAAGAAAAAAAGCTTTGCTTCATGCATAAAGATCTACCATTAAATCAATAAGTGCTTTTTTGTCCTTTTTTGCCTTACTTTAAGTCATAGTCCTTTAATGTTCTTAAAGGATCTCTAGTAAATTTTTACACTTAATTAGCATATGCTTGATTCTCATCATTTCATTCTGATACAAAGCTCACTAATAAGACTAATAAGATACAATATCAACATAAACAGAAACAAGGATCGTTCTATTTAAACAAGTTAAATTCAAGAATATAAGCATAAAAACATATAAAATGATATGAATTGCCACACTCGCAGAAATGAAAGGATTAGGATTGATAAGATTCTAGAGTTTGATTATTGTTGGAAAGATAGATAAGCCCACATGTTTTTAGAGAATCTAAAATAAGAGTTACTCTAAAAGAGAATGACAAAGTTCTCCCCAAGGTTTTAATTAAACAATAACAATCATATGTTGTTTATTACAACAATAAGAAAGCCTCTTATAGGTATAAAACCCGAAAATCAGAGTCCTAAAAAGACATAACACCTTAAAGTAACAAATTCGTAAAATACAAAACTGACACATGTCTAGTGAAAAGACTAACACAAGTTTTGTTTTGAAACTTTACGTGTATGTAACAAGGACAAGTCTGATGTTGGTTATAAGTTTAACTCTAGCATTAGTTTGCTTGTGTTGCTCTAATATGCAAATCTAGTAAAAGAGCAGCATCTGACATTAGTTTGACTATGGCACTAATTAGGTTTTATTTTTTAACCTCTTAATGTCGATGCAAGAATGACGACAGTCATTAATGTGATTCCAATGCTGGTTGCATTCTGTAACCTTTCATTGACACTTACTTTTTCACTCGAATAATTATTACGGGCTTAGCATCAATCTTTTGAAGAAATAAAGCTTTACTTCTTGCATAAAGATATAGTATTAAGTTGTTAAAGGCTTCTTCGGCCTTCTTTGCACAACTTTGGGTTAATAGTCCTCCAACTTTCTTTAATGGATCTCCAGAAACTTTTGGTACTTGATTCCCATTAGATAGTTAAATTGAGAAAGTAAATAGGACTTAGACTACCTTGGTGCGTCATCATTCAAAAGAGCTTGAAAATTTTAGAAGATTATTTTTCATTATTTGAATTTGAATATAATTGATTTATTTATTTATAATAATACTAATTATTCACCTTTTTAAGGTTGTTATGGCTTTAACCCACTAACTCTGATGAATTTGGTTCCTCTACCTATTCATGAGAGGATGAGCTTATACAATTATAAAAATATTTATAATGGTGAAGCAAATACATGAAATGTTTATTGACATATTGAAAGGAAGAATGAACAATATGCATCCAAGGTTAATGAAGAGTGAAAGAAAATTATTTTGAACTAGATTATTGGTCAAGTTACATATTATAAAAGAGAGGTTTTCATATTAAAAAAGGTCAAAGTTATAACTAGAAGGAGGAGATCCATATCCAGTTGTTGAATGAACCAATGATAATACTTATAAATTAGAATATCTAAATGAGTAACGTAAGCTGCTTTTAATGTTTCTGATTTAACTCTTTTTTATATTGGTGATAGTTTAAGGATGAATATTTTTAAAGAAGGGAATGTTATGAATAAAGTTACCTTTGATCCTTTAAGTTTGCAAAGCAGACCAATTACGCGAGTAAGGAATAAGAGACTTCAAGGTGTGCTTATTAAGGGGTGAGAGAAATGCCTAAATGAGCAAAATTAATCTAAAATGAAGAATGAGCATTGATTAGCTAATTTAAACTAAGGTCATAGAATACTTGGATATGAACACGACCTCTTACATAATCATTTATCAACCAGTGTAATTTGCGAGGTAACTCAATGGTGAGACACAATCTCGAATATAAGCATGACCCAAGACGTCAATTGATTCGCAAAGTCATAATGAGATCCACAGTGAGCTTGGTCTCGACTATATACTAATATGTAAAGCTATAGTGAGATTCATGATCTTCACTCACAGGCATGGCTTAAACCATGTCTTAATTTATAAGTTTATAAGAGAATCCACAATCTCTTGCCATAGATGTGTCTCAGATCATATCCAACTTTTCATATATATAAAATCATCTCTAACCTTCGACACAAACGTGTCCCAGATTGTAATCAATGATTACAGTCTAGCTTATGACCATGGCCTAAACCATGCTTAATTCATACCCTAATTTTATTTAAATATTGAAAGTCTATCTTTTGTATTTTAGCATTTAAGTGTCGCTTCTTTCAATTCGAGATATCTTGGATTATTAATAAAATTTTGAGAGCTTTGTAATTGATTCTTTAAATTTTTTTTAATTTATAAAATTATTTGCTTACGAAATTCAACTCATCTTATAATATTGGTTATAGTTCTTTATAACAATGGGTCAAATTCTAGTATACCTTTGATCCGTAACTATATATAATTATTAGGTTAAAGTTATATCTCTAAATACCTTAACACAAATCAAATGTATTAAGTTTTAACATCTCATCACTTAGGGTTAAGGAGTTCCATCAAAATGCGAACGATGAGTCTTAGATGTGAATTATATTTATTAGAAGACCTTAAAGTTGAGGTATAATTGAAAGAATCCAATATCAACAGAGAACGAGGCTGTATAATCGCAAGAAGAAAAAAGGTCAAGATCTGATTAAAGCTGATCCGGTGCTGGATCTGATCTCTCCAAAAAATCTGAACCCGGACGGAAGCTAGCACCCAACTGAAGTGGGCCATTCCAGGTTCAACATGTATTCAGGAATACAAATTGGGCTTATTTGAGTGGAATAGAGATTCCGATGACACTGAACGTACATCTGTGGTCCCACTACTGATAAGTTGTAATATCTTTTATTTGACCATGACATGTACTGTACAGTGATACGTTGACACAAGCTATCTAAAAGAAAGACTACCTTTTCCAATGAAACCATATTTTGCAAAATCAAAAAGCTAACGAAAAAGACCCAGGGCAACTAAAAGTGGCACGCATGTAAAGATGTCGATCCCCTGGAAAGCGGTCGTGCTAAGATGTAAACCTGCTAAAACCGGTATGCATACAAAGACGTTGATCTGCTTAAAAGCATTCACACCAAGATACTAAGACGTAGATTTGTTGAAAAGCAGTTGAGCACATAAAGACATAGATCCACTTATGGATAATCACGCTAAGATGCAAAATTGTCAAAGCTATTATGCATATAGGACGTCGATTAACTAATAAGTGCCTTCAATGCAGACTTATGCATACGGGCATCACGAAGACAGTTGATCAGTCAGAAGTTGGTCTCAAGACCGATCTACACGTAAAAAGCTGGAAAGTGTTGGCACTTCATCGTTGAATAGAAAAGCGTTGCAAGATGCTATCTTACATCCTATGATAAGGAAAGCTGTTGCTTGCCAACAGCTATCACAAGAATCTCCATGTTCAAGAACAAAATCCATCCAACAAGGCAAAATATTCAGCTTTGAAAAGATTAATATATGTTGCTTAAAGGCTCAACATGCTAAAAGTTAGGAATATCAGACAGTCAAAGTTACAATTACATCCCTAATGACTAGAAGGAAAGCTAGGCATGGGAGAGCACTTCATCCTTGTTAGGAGGAGTGCGTGTAGGAGCTTTTGTCAGCTACAAGCCCACTCTGAATAGGCCATCGAAATCAGCCTCCACATCTTCCTCATCCACAGGAATTCCCCCAGCATTGTCGCTCATTGGAACGTCCTTGGGCTCCATGTCATAAAAGCTTAGGTATGACCACCTAAATTTAAAAGCATGCAAAAGACATTAAAACTCTTTTATGAAAGAGTCGTTCATATTGAGAAATGAAAAAATGAAAAGGAACTTTCTTCTATTTTTATTCTGACTATTACAAAATGAAAAATAGTATTTATATAAGTGTTTATTCTTTATTTATGAAAAGACCGTATATATCAATATAAATAATGCACCTAATATCATAAGACTTTTTTGGTTATAAGAAGACTACTAATTAATTTAATCTATTGTCAATACCATGCAATTCTAGAGTCATATTCTACAAATTTCAAATTGATATTTTTAACATCTCCTTAATAAAAAATTTTCTTCTTTATTACAGATCTTGCTCTTAATCTTCTAAAATCTTCACACTATAATGCCTTTATGAATATATTTGCAACATAATTTAGAGTTTTCACATAATTAAGCTCTACTTCCTTGTTGATAATATACTTTCTAATAAATGATATATAGTATTTATATGCTTTTTTGATCATGAAACACTAGATTATTGGCAAGTGCTTGAGCAGACTTGTAATCAATTTAAATTTATGTAGCTTCTTTTTATGGCAGTGAAGTTTTTCAACAATTTTCTAAGCTAAATAGCATGACAAGTTCATAAAATTGTTGCCACATTTGAATTCACAAGTTGAAAATTTAATAACAAGTTGTGTCTTTGAACTCCATGAGTTAGCAAACTTACCCATAAAAATGCAAAACAAATTGTATTCTTTCTATCATCAATATTTCCCACAAAATCACTTTCATAAAATCCCATAAGTTTGAAATTACTAGAAGATGAATAAAGTAGTTCAAAAGTGTATCTTTTAAGTAGCAAAGAATCCTCTTAACAGCTTTCGTATAGGTAGAAGTAGGAATTTCCATAAATTGACTTACTACTCTAACCACATAAAAGAAGCCTTGTATTTGTTAAATATGTTAAACTTCTCACAAGACTTTTGAAACCAATAGGATTTTCCTTTTCTCCATCTTTATACTTTGATAATTTTAGTCCAATTTTCCATAGTTGTGTTTATAGAATTACGATCAAACATTTTGAACTTCTTCAAAACCTCCATTGTATATCCTTCTTAAGACATGAATGTTCCTTTCTCCCTTTGTCTCACCTCTAGACCTAAGTAATATAAGTCATATGTCATTATTTCAAATTTAAGTGTTATAGCCTTATTACTATCTTCAAATAAGCTTGAATTCTTACTAGTGAAAATAAGATCATTCACATAAAGACAAACAAGCAAAATGTTTGCAATGTTATGAATTTTGATGTAAAGAACATATTCATTAAGGCAATAATCTAACCCTTTATATGAAAGTATTTTTCCATGTGCTTAGTGCTTGCTTCAATCTATATAAAGGTTTTTTCTATCTAAAAAGTTTTCTTTCATATATTTTGGCCATATAACCTAATGATTGTTCAACATAAACTTCTTCTTAAAGATAGTCGTTAAAGAAGTCTGACTTTACATCTAGTTGATAAACTTTTCATTTTATCTGAGCTACCAAAGAAATGGGTAAACAAATAGTCTCCATTCAAGCAACATGTGAAAAAACATCATCAGAATCAAGTCCATTATTTTGCTTGTATCCTTTGACAATAAGCATTGCCTTGTATTTTTTTTTACCTCTCCAGTAGTAGTCTTCTTCACCAAATATACCCATTTGACTACAATAGCTTTATGACCTTTGGCAAGAATTAATAATTCCTAAGTACCTTCTTTTCAATTACTTTGATTTCCTTAGCCATTTCTAATCTCCACCTTCTATCTTGCACAACTTATTCAAAATTTAGAATTTAGTAGCTCATTATCTACAAAAAGACAATACAATTTTATCATTATCAAGAATAAGATGTTGTATAAATGTCTCCTATATCTTTCATTTTTCCTTAACTTTTCACTTGAACTTTCTTTACAAGGTAACATAAGTGGCAAAGGAGGTGGAGTTGTTTCTTATATAGGCACTGTGGTCTCTTGTTCTTCTTCTCTAAAATATGAATATATATATATAATTTTCCTCTTTATGATACTCATGATTCCATTTAATTTTCTCATCAAATTCAATTTCTCAACTTATCACCATGTTACCATTGTTTGGATTGTATGAGTTGTAGCCTTTAGAATGTGAATCATATCCAATAAAAACATACATAACACTTTCATCATCAAGCTTAAATCTGTTTTGATATGAAAGCATATGCACTACTTCCAAAAACTTAAAAATAATAGACCCTAGGCTTTGTTCTACTTTATGCTTCTTGAGAGTTTTGATATTGGAAAGTGATTGAACAACTACACTTCACAAGGAACAACTTTAATCCAAAACTTCTTTGGCAAGTTTTTAGCCTTCAACATACATCTTTCCATATTAACGATGGTTATATTATTTCTCTTGGCTATTCCATTTTACTTTGGTGATTTAGAAACTGTTAAAGGATGACAGATGCCATAAGTTAGATAAAAACTATTAAGTTCTTTGAAAGTAAAATCGCCTCCTTGAATGAATCTTAAAGCTTTGATTTTATAGTCACTTTCCTTTTCTACATGCATCTTAAAATTCTTAAAAACAAAAAAGTTTCTAATTTCTACTTAAGAAAATAAACTCAAGATTTCTAGTAAACTCATCAATAAAGAGTAAAAACTATTTTTCTTACTAAATGAAGGTGGATTGGTTGGTCCATACAATCAACATAAAGAAGTTGAAAAGGACCACTTGCTTTAAATATTACTTATTAGGAAACTCTTCCTAGTTTGTTTCCAAGAAAACATACTTTACGTAATTGATTAGGATGGTTAATAAAGGGCATCTTTTTTACCAACTTCTTTCCTCCCATAACCTTTAGAGTTCCAAAATTAAAGCGGCCAAATCCCATTACAAATGCCATGCTTCACCTTACAACTCAGCTTTCAAACATTTTACTTCAATTATTTTCATGTTTAATTTCAACATCCTTTTGTTTGACATGATAATCAAATTAGACTTTTGATCTTAAAGTCAAAGGATTTTATTTTTATGAGAATTTCATACCCCAATTCAAGGAGTAGGTTTAAACTTAAAATATTATTTGTTAACTTAGGCACATTATAAACATTGGTGATCAACTTATGATTACCATCTTTGGAAGAGATGAGAATTGTACTTTTTCCTTCAATTTATATTCTTGATAAGTCTCCAAAGGAAATAGTGCCTCTCATCTTCTTATCAAGCTTTACGAATTTGCCTTTGTATTCACATATGTGATTACTTGCGCCATTATCTATTTACCATATACTATCAACATAATTTTCTTCTTCCTTACTAGTTAGCAACAAAGTTGACTCTTCAACTTCTTGATTATCATTAATAAGATTATATTTTTCTTCAATATTATATGTGACACTAAAAAATTTCAAAGAATAATGGGCAATTTTATAACAATTAAAACATTCAACTTTAGATTTGTTGTACCTCCTTTAATTTATATTTAAATAGTAGCTTAGTCATCTCCTCGTTATTCTTCCACACCCTTTATATGATGGTTGTTTCTCTCTTCATTATTTGTGTTGAGTTCATTCCCTCTTTCTCTTCTATATAAGCCATGACCACATCCTCTTCCCCATCCATGTCTTTTAATTTAATTCTTTTCTCCTCCATCATTATTTGAAATAGTCTTAACTTTAAGAACTTTCACCAATGACTCTTCTTGTCTTCTCTTGATCTCTTCTTCATAGGCTTGTAAAGAACAGTCATTAAGTCTATTTCTGTTCATTGAAAAATAACGCGAAATAAAAAATTTGGGAGTTAAAAAACAAAGAATTTTCTCCACTACATAAACATTATCTATCTTGTCTTCATATATCTTTAATTTATTTATAGTCACCTTCATTCTCGTATAATAATCAAAAATTGATTTAGATTTCTTCATCATTAAAAATTCAAAATCAATTCTTAGTATTTGAAGTTTCGCCTTCTTTACTTTATTAACACCTTGGAAAGACTTTTCTAAAATATTCCATGTTTTCTTTGAAATAGTAACATTAGCTATATAAACATTAAATCATCCAAACATTGACGGATGAGAGTGAGAATGTGTTAATGCTTCTTTCTTATCTTAGAAAAAAAAATTTATCATTTTGAGATAAGCTTTCTTCATTTTGAGACTTCACATAGTCTCTCTCTACAACCTCCCACACATTTTGAGAGCCAAACAAAGCTTTTATATGTAGAGACCATTTCTTATAATTCTCCTTTATAAGATGAGGAAATTGGAAAATGGTGAGTTACAACAATTGTCTTTACACTTTAAGAAAAAAGGCTCTGATACTATTTTGTCGAGAAATGAGATAATAGAGAATGAAAAAAAGCTTCTTCTATTTCATCTTGAATACTATAAAATGGAATATGGTATTTATAGAGGTGTTCATCTTCTATTTACAAAAGGACCATAAATACAAATGTAAATAACTCACCTAACGCTAGAAGGCTTTTGTGGTTATATGAAGACTCTTGAATTAACCCACTCTATTTCTAACATTACATAATACTAAGAGTGATATTCTAGAAATTTCAAATTACTATTTTCAATAGATTATGCTTTTATAGTTTGACAAATCAAAGATCTTACTCTTTATAAAGTCATGGTATATATTCAACTTACACTCAACGATGACTAGCTCTCTCCCATAACACTTCCTCAAGTTAGGTCATAGCTACCATCAACTTTTGATTACCTAACTAGAGACCCTCATGCGCCCACTTTAGCTCTACTAGATCCTTATCTTTTCTCTCCCGAAGGGCTATGATGGCTTTGTTTGGCTTATTATAAGATATACATTATTGCATCGAAAAAGATTCTTTACTAACTTTAACACATCCCTCTCGTTACAGACATATAACATATAGACCTAAAATGAGGAAAAATGAATGATTCACTTATGCATGCTATGTTATGCATTAAGAGCGTATGATTAGTCTCTCATAAACAATCATTCAAATATTTTTTATCCTCAAGGAGGATGACTTACTTGAAAATTTATAAACCTACTCCATTAATCATGACCATAAACTCATCACTTTGATGTTCCATTTAGAATGAAACACATACTCGATGGCGTATCTTAAACAAGCATGGGGCTCTCAGGATCCTTCTATGCCACCCTACCAAGAGTGACATTCTTTTAGTTAATAGGAATCTCCCTCTTCTAATTCTTAGAAGGTGCAAAAGGTAGTAACATTGTAACCACTCTTCCTATCCATATCGATTTGAGAGTATCGATATCTATATCTATATTGTACTAGGTTAAAATATATTAACATTGAAAATCATACTAGGATTTGAAAATGTGTATAGTAAAATAAGAATAAAACTTTTTATTTAATTTTATAAATGCAAGATCACTTTAAATTCTATAACATGATTAATCCATAAAATATAATAAAGTATGAATCAATAATTTATACCTTATTATGAAGGGTGATCTTTTTTTTTTCCTACAACTCCCCTAGAATAAATTTTTGAAACAAATTAATAATAATCACCATAGTTATATACGTGTTTAATTTCTAATGGTATTTATATAACTAATTAAGAGAAGTTTACAAGTGTTGTATATAGGGGTAAGCAATGTGTGTTGCCTCTTTTAGAGCCTACACCTATTTATAATTAGACCTATTAGTAATTTAATTAAAATTAATTTCTAATTAAAATTAAAATTTAATTAGAACTAAAAGTTAATTTTAATTAAATAAAAATTAAATCTAAATGAGATCCAATATCTCATATTGGTCCTTATTTATTAAATATCTCATATTTAATCATAAAATTTCTCAAACTTTACAATCAAGTCTAGCTTAATTAAATGACTTTTTCTCTCATCATCCATTCTTTCTATGTGACCTATTAGGTTCTTAAATATATTGGAAATGGATATAAATTATAACTATAAATCATATTTAGAATTACATAAATTGAACTCCTTGATTTTATCTTTAATTTGCTAATTTGATAATCTATATTCACTATTGACATCTAGCAATGTATTATAAGAACTTAAGTATTAGGAATATCAAAACAGTTTTAAGTAACCTTTTGTGCATTATTTTTTTATCTAATTCAACCCTTTCAACACACCAAATTCCAATTAGACATAAAATATATAATTAATATCTACTTTATTTAAGCCCAATTATATTAATTCTCTACCATTAGTCATTAATTATATTAGTAATATTTGAATTACTATTTTACAAAATTTTATTGAATCTTGACCAAGGATTTTCATAATTACTAATAATCTATAAAAAAACATAGGATTCTCTTTAATCACTTTAAGGTGATGAATCCTATATTAATCACTCAACTAATCTAAAAAAACATAACAAAATCCTTAATCACTTTAAAGTGATGAATCATAAATTAATCACTCAACTACTGTATCCAGTGATTACAAATTGAGCTATCCTTGATAAGGATAGTTTGTAAGTAGTACAAAACCAAAAAAATCCCTATAAATGATGTTTTAATAATTTCAATTCAAAGGATTACTTATACAATCATAACAATGAGAATTTTCAAAGATAAACAAGTAATGTTTCAAATGAAATTCTCATATTAGGTTAGTTTAGTAAAGTTTTTTTCCCAACAAGTACCCATATATGTATTTAAATATCTCCATACTTTGGTCAATAAGATTGACCACTTTCTTCATAAGAAAGAAACAAAATGTATGTTATTCTTTAAACTTTATTAATATCTAGTTTTAATAAAATATTGACTACTAATATTTTACGTATAATACATAGATTTAATATGAATATCATAATTATAATCTCATCATAACTTCATTTGTAATATATATTTATCCCATATACCTTATCTTATACATTAGTTAATTAAATGAGAATGCATAAAATAATGAATGCTTTTAAATAATTATATCATAAAACAATAACCAACAATTTGGTTGTAAAGCATAAACCAAAAATTATCAGCTTACACTAAGCAAATCACTCAAGTATCTTATACTATATCTCCATATTATAGTCATGTTATTGTTAGCACATCGGTTTGATGATAGTAGTGAACAGTTGCTTAAATCTTACAACTTTCATCTTAATTATCATCATAATTAAGAGAAGTTGTCTAATATTTACTTGGATCTTTAATAAGATCCTAACTCTCTTCGCACACATAATGGCTCTAATGATCTTCAATAAACTATTGCTTGAACAATGCAAGAACCTATATTAAGTTCACTAAAGAACTTATTAATTTAGATAATCATTTCCACTAAATAAAAATGTATTATGGCTTGATTAGCAATTAATACTACATTGGAACCTTTCCAGCCTCAAAAATATTATTATTCTAAATAAAATATACCTTAATTAAGACTTACTTATTTCAAGCTAAAGATACTATCCATATGAACTTAATCTTAAATATTAACTCATTATAAAATAATGGGCATCTTAATACTTCATTAGATATCTCAACTTTTAAATATCTTTAGTACAATATACTTAGACTAGAATAGTTAAATAACTTCCCTATCTATCTCTATAAATCTAGTTCACAGAATTAAGTTACTAGCTTATCATTTCTAATAAGAGTTGTTCTTAGACTAGCATATTTTTAACAATTGAAAATTTGAATTTTCATTCTTTATAAGCAGTATATCTCCACACACTCGTATTTTGAAAAGTTCAACTATCGACTATAGATCAAATGTGTCAACAAAGGCACTTGTTTTATTTGGTTATGCTATCATAAGATTTAAACTTTTTCTTATTCCCACTAGTAATCTTAAGAACTATTCTCCTATAAGTATACATTAAAAGAAACATTTTCTTTAATGGAATTTGTAAGATTATATCTAACTCATTGGGATGTCGAATAACTTTTTAATTATTTAATTTAGTTCTAAACTTCTTAGATAATATATGCTTTAACTAAGCATTACAACCCAAATCATTAAATTTGACCTTTTAAAGTCTTACTATTCCATATCTAATATGAAATCTTACTAATTAATTTAACTAGAACTATCAATCATAAGTTTTTGTATTTGAATTTTCTATAAAATAAATAAAAATTACATTATAATATCTCATATTGCATTTTGTTCTTACACAAATTTCATACTATTATGGAATTTAGATATGGAGATATTCACTAGAGAATATCATTCCCCATAAATAACCAAGAAATTTTAGACTTACCATATCAATTTCATGAAAGTGAATTAACATTCTTCATTTTTAATTTAAAATGTATGACTTTATCATATGTAGTCATTGGTAAATTTAAAAAAATACAAGTATTCATCCTTTTATAAATTGTTATTGCATCTAATACGTATGATTTTATCATATAAATTCAATAATTTGAGTTACTCTCACACCTACTAATCGACTTACTAGGACATAAATTAGACATTAGCTAAAAAGGGATAGAACATACATAGCCTAACATGCCTTTAGGATAATTGGAAGAAGAGTGTAAGGTACAAGATGTAAGTTTGTTTCGTAGTTTGGAAGATTGTAAATGATTTCTTTATAGTAAAACAATTTCCCTTATATAGAAGAGAGCAACGATAACGAGATTAATGCCAAAATTTAAAGACCTTTCCATTCTCCAAGATTTATCTCCTTAAAATACCAAAAATTTTCCTTTTTCTACTCATCAATTAGTTTTTTTTTCATCACACTCAAGTTCTCAATCCTATAATCAACCTATATTGATCATAGAAGAACTAATTTTCAAAAACTATAATTAGGTTAGTTCAATGGTGATCATCTTCGGTTAGACCTAAAGAGCAATTGATACACGTGAATAATGTCCTTGAGACGTAAAAAGCCCAAGTCATAAATGTCCAATCCCTTCATCACACATCTTAAGATTCAATCACATATAGGCTCTCTCTTTCTCCTATATGTATAGCTTATACTATAAAAGGAGAAGCTCGACTCCCTAACATGGTATTTCACATCATTATTATTTTTCAAACCTCAAATTTGTTTCTAATTTTAGCATTTAAGTATATACACCAAGGAAGATTTTTAACATTGCTTTGCATGTCTTCAAGTAAGTTAATTTGAATATTAATGAACTCCGATTATTAATACTTGATTTTAATTGAAATCATTTTGTCCAATTTTTCTGGAAAATAAAGAAATATTATTAGAAGAATGACTTACAAAATACAAAATCAATATTTACAAAAGTCACCAAGGAGACAAAGTTGTAACTTCAGAGCCAAAGGGATAAAATGTAAGCCAAATGATAACAAGAACAAAGTGGTTATCTTAATTCTTTTATAAGATAAGGACTTAGTCAAACCGAGTCATTAAATTTGAATACTTAGTGATTGTTCAACATTAGTTACTAATCATACACAATTCCTTATTTATGGATTATGTCATTAAGGTAAATTTAGCCTAGTTTTGGCCCAATAATATACTTAATGTGAAGGGGTTTAGTAACAATTATCTCACACAATCTCAAGTATATAAGGTTGATAGGGCTCCATTTTTTAGTTAATAAATACTCTACTATTCTATTATCTTTAAAACTCATATATGTAGTAACTAAAATATAATAATGATGAGATCAGTTTCGTTAGGTGGTTAACTCGTAGTAGTGAATTGATATATTGATCTAGGGAATGAGCTTAAAATTATAAGCAACACCAATGTAACTCATGTATTCAGTAAGGCTCTCATATGAAGTTTAACAAAAAATACAAGAGGAATTTATAGATGAAGAGCATTTCATTATATCTAAGGTCATGAGCCTATTTCTTATTACCATCCAAAGGATGAAAGCAGCTTTAGGGACATGACCTTTAAACCACACCAGTTTGCTTTAAGGGATTTCCTATAAAGAAGTTGTGAAGAAAAGGCATAAGACGAGTTAGATAATTTTCCTAAACTATTCATGAGCCAGATGACTTAATCCTTTTTAGAGCGATTAGGATTATAGCTTGGGAACTCTATAAATATATGAGACAATCCCATATGGATATAACACTGTATGTCCTCCCTTATAACAATTTTAATCTTGGAATTAGTAAGGATCATTAGTTACACGGAGAGAAAACCTGGATGCAGGTACAAAGGCCAAATTGGGTCCAATTATCAAACCAAAAAAGTACTAGAATCCTATTTCTAGTCAAATATTTCATCTCCTTGGCCATAGGCTCCCTAAACTTTCAATAATTGGTTAATGGTGCAAGAAATGATAGGCTTAGGCTTTAGAGACTAGAAACTTCCCTCTTTTAAGCACTCCTCATGTATCCATTTGACTCACAAGTTCCTACGATCATTGAATAAATGATGCATCCATTTGACTATAAACACTTTGTTTGTATTTTTGATGCACTTTATTCCCTCTTTGATCTTTAAGGAAACAAACAACCTTTCATTTGAATTTAGGGGAACGTAAGTAAATCCATTCTAAAAGAAATTCCTAAGGATTAATTTCAATATCTTTAATAAGGTTAATGTGCAAAAAGATGTGAGAACTCTAATATATGTGCATGCTATTGAGAGCAAAAGTTATCAACTAGCATCTACCAGCATAAGTGAGGATCCTACTCTTCTAATTATTGATTCTTTTCAAAATTGCATAAAAAAGGGAGCACAATTCTTGAATGTAGGTCTAGAAGTAAAAATGAAGTTTCCAAAATACTTAAAAAGGGCTTTGATAAGCTAAAGAATAAATAGCAATTCCAATTCTTGATCCAAAGAACTGAAGTGCAAAAAAGAAAGAGTTGGCTCTTGCTCTTGTTGGCTGAAAGACCAAAAAAATCACAAAATTTTGGATTTTCTTTTTTATCTTTATCTCCGATTATTCGATAACTTCCACAAGCACAAATTCCACCTTTTATAGGCCCAAAAATTCTTTCACAAAATAATCCATCTTTTTCAGGTTTATTTGTTTTGTAATGAAAATTATAGTGTTTTGTCACCTCTCTAACAATCTCTCCATTAGGTAGGATTTTCTTAGCCCAAACACTTATTTGTTAAGGTGAAACCGATCCAATTCGAAGTTGTTGATGTTTATAACGATTGATCATAGAAGAAAAATTTTGATTCATTCTGATTAAGCTTCCTTCCTATTAATTTCGGAGTTCTTCTCAGATACAAGGAAATTGTTCAGTTCCAAAGCCAAAGATCGTAGTTCTCAAATGAGCAATCGAAAAGATTCTGGAGCATCTTTAGGGTTAGAGATTGTTCCTCTAATGATTGTAGTACCAATCACTTCTTGGCGAGCTCTAATATGATCAAAATTATAAGTAAGCATCTCTTGTAAAATATGAGAAATACCAAACCTTCTAGAGCCCAAACCTCCATTTCTCCTACCCGTTGTCCACAAATATTGGAGACATTCCTTAGGTGTTTGAATTGATCTCTTATCAACCACACATAATAATATTAGATCATTAGTAAAGGATAGATTAAAGAGTTTTAATTTCTTACATTTTTATCATAATTGAAAAAGTTTTTTTAACAATGTTAGAAGAAATCAGCCTGGTTAACACTTCAATAACTAGAGCAAATATATTAGGAGATAATGGATTGCCTTGTCAGTTCCCTTTAACACCTTTAAATGTAGGAGTGGCTTCACCATTTTCTAAGATACTGTAAGAGGTGTTAAGCATTGATTTATCTAGTTAATAAATACTAAAGGAAATCAAAGGCTTGGAACACATGGAGAATGAACTTCTAGCTTATAATGTTAAAAGCTTAGAAGAAATCTATCTTATATAGTAGCTTTTTATGTACTTCTTGGTATGTTAATCTTTGAATAACTATTGTGCAATTAGAATATTGTCTCTAATGTTGTGACCTAGAATGGAAGCATACTAATACAAGCTAAGTAGATCACCAATAATAGATTTAAGTCTCAATGCCAAAATCATAAAGATAATTTTATAAACTATATTACAGTATGAAATGGGCCTATAATCAAATAGTAGAAAGGTGGTAAATGCTTAATAGACTATATTTATAATGAAATATTTAGTGCATTTTTCTTGTTTATTTGAGTCTTTTTATCATTTAAGTTATTCATATCATATTTTTAGATCTTAATTGCCTTCATGGTTGAATGAGTAGAAATTAGCAGGAATCGAGGTAGAAAATTAAAGGATTAAAGTTATCCATAAGGGACACCACGTTGTGAAGGTGGATATGGATGTGTCTTTGATCACGTGCCTTTCTAGGATTACACTTCTTTGTAATTTTCAAATAATTAAATTGAGACTAAGGCTCTGATTGGTTGAGGGGTTGAGGATGGAATGGAATGGAACGTAACACACTTCTATCGTTTGGAAGGAAATTTTATAATAGAATGGGATGGAAGCGGAGGGTTTCATGTTATATTCCATTCTATCCTAAACAGTGAAAATAAGAAACCTCCAATTTGGAGGATTTAGGATAGAACGTAAACTAATAAATACAAACTACCTAATGTACTCTCAATAATTTTTCGTAATACCAACTGCGACCAAGTTATAATATTATATTAAATAGCATTAATATATTAAATAGAATAGAATAATATTTAACACAATAAATTTTATTAAATAATTAATAATATTATTTTTATATTATTAATGATAAATTGTATATATTTAATAATAAAATGAAAATTTTTAATTAATGAAAATAGAAAATATAAAAAATTATTTTTTAATTATTTGTATATATTTTCATATAAAAAATAAAAATAAACTATTTTTAAATATAAATCATATAGAATAGAATAAAATAAAATTTATTAAATAATTAATAATAATAATTTTATATAATTATTAATAAATTGTATGTAATTAATAATAAAATAAAAAATTAATAAAATTTTATTAACAAAAAATAAAAAATATATTTAAAAATTATGCTTTACTTGTTTGTATATATTTCTATATAAGTAAATTATTTTTATATATAAATCACATGGAATAAAGTAAAATAAAATATATTAAATAATAAATAATAATATTTTATATAATTGATAACAAATTGTATATAATGAATAATAAAATAATAAAATTTAATAAAATTTTTATTAATGAAAATAGAAAGTATATAAAAATAAATCACATAGAATAGAATAAAATAAATTTTAATATAATATAATAAAATTTATTAGATAATTAATAATAATATTTCTATATAATTAATAATAAATCGTATATAATTAATAATAAAATAATAAACCTTCTGTAATAATCATTTTAATATAAAAGGTATAATGGTCATTTACTATACATTACATTCCATTCCATCTATCTTCCAAACAATATTTCACTACATTACATTATGAACCCTTCCATCCCTCCCAAACAACATTTCACTGTATTACATTCCATTCCATTATCAACCATTCAATTCTGTTTTGTTCCGTTCCATTCCATTCCATTCCATTAATTAACATTCAACCAAACAGGCCCTAAGAGACACATTCATGCACATGGTCGTGTGGGAGACTATGTCTATTCCAAAAACCCTAATTTTCAAGCTTTAAAAGGGAAAACAAAGACAAAAAGTGTGATTCATAAAGGGCTAGAGAGAGGTTCAAAGGAGGCTCGAAAAACACATATTTATGCCTTAAGATGATAGAAAAAATGAAGAACAAGAAAAGAAGCTCGTTCAAAATGGATTTTCATTAATCTAAAGTGGATTTCATGAAGATCAAAAAGGGTTTCTTCATGTCTCTTTTAGTTTTTTGGTTTTCCTTTAGTTTTGATGGTATATCTTCTTTGATTATGTCTAACTTTTTTCGGTACCTAGATTAGATAAATCTTAGGATAGATCTTTTAGTGATTTTATTTTAAATTAATTCATCCTTAAGTTTCATTTAAATTTAATTTTATGTTTTTAATTATTCTTGAATTATATCACTAGTGAATTATATAGATCTATTATAATTGTAAGGAGTTGCATGCAAACCTAAAGATAGGTCAATATAAATCTTTCATATTAGAGTGAAACCTAATAGAGGAATTTACAAATTGATTAATGCAATCTTAGCGATTTTAATTAGAAAGAGATTTTAGTTAATCAATCAAGGGTTAGGTGTTAATAGTCTAGACTAACAATATTAACATAAGATAGAAATTTTCATTGTCTAATAAACTATAGACTAAATTGAGTAGTGAAATCATAATCACATAAGAAGTCCTAGGAAGATTCTAAGTCGAGCTAGCATCTTCATTTATTGTTTCTGAGTTTAGTATTTGTTCTAGTTTATCAATTACATTGATTCATCTTTTAATTTTTCATTTGATTAATTATCATCATAATAATTTGTTATACTATATAATAAAAAGAATGTAAATACTGCTACATAGATGCGTATAGTTAAAACTATAAAATCATAGGATTTTAGGTGATCTTATTAAACAAGTTACTGAAAGTGAAAAATTTGCCGATGGTTTTTGCAAAGTTGATCTCTTAATAAACTCTAAGACTTTTTGTTAGAGATTATGATTTGATTAAGAGGATATTTAGGGGTTATGATTATGATTTGGTCAAGAAGATTTTTAGGGATTATAATTTTAACTTACCTTATATGAATAAGATAATCTAGTATATAAAAGGAGAGGGAGCTGTTGATTTCTAAAAGGTCTCACATTCTTTCTTCTCAATTTTTCATTCATATCGTGGCAATAGAGCAAGTTCGCTAGTCCTGCCTTCATTTTTTTTTCTTCGTTCTCTCATAAATAGAGAACAGACACCCAAACCTTTCTTTAAAAAGAAGTTAAGACCAACCTTAACAATCTAACCCCAAAAACACCTCAAGCAGCCATCAGAGACCGAGTCAGAGGAAGAGGCAACGCTAGCTAGTGCCTTATATACTGCCATGTGCCATCGATAATCACCCTTCAATCAGTGCATGTGCTACCTTCTGGTGATGTCCTATTGACTACGTTGCCAAAGACTGAGTTGCACCAACTCCAAGAACCTGTTGGTGATGTGTTTTTTTTTTTGCCTTTAATTATTGGAAATTGGTTTTGTGTGTTTAACTATACTTTGTGATGTGTTTTTTCTACCTTTAATTGCTAGAATCTAGGTTTGTGTGTTTAACCATAGTCACTAGTTCAGTAGTAGTTATATCTTATGATGGTTTGAATTTTTTTTTGGTCCCTCTTTCATTATTGCACAAGTGTTGATACTTGAAATTTGGTTTTTTTGCATTCTCGTTCTTCACCTGATTCTCATTAACGTCTTTCTTATTACATTAGTTACATTATGAGTAACTTCAAAATTGAAAGTGTTGAAGGATAGTCACCTATTATGGCTCAACAAATCATAAATCAAAAATTGAATGGAATAAATTATGTCGCTTCAAAAAAGACGGTCATTGTATACCTCAAGGGTTTAGACAAGTATGAGCATCTCATATATCCAGCTCTCCTAATATTAAGTCACCTGGGTATAAGAAGTGAGAACAAAATGACAACCAAATAACGACAAGTCTCTGGAATGCCATGGAGCCAAATATTGCTGATGTGTCAATATGTAAACTCCTTTAATAAACTATGAGAGTATACAAGACTTTTATTTCCTAGTAATGTTATTCATATACAAGATTTATCTATGGAATTGTCCAAGTGTAAGCAGGAATAGAAGAACCACATCAAGCACTACAAGAAAATAGTGAATTAGAGACAGAAATTACCGACAGAATCGACAAATATTCTATCGGTATACCAAATTACCGACAGTATAAACCGACGGTCAAAAGCGTAGGAGATTTAGCTGTAGCTAAATTTATCGACGGCATGTTTGTCTGCCGTCGGTAAAATTACCGACCGAAAAGATAAACAGTCTGTAACATCAACGAAAAAGTTACCGACTATCCGATTTATTCCGTTGCTAAATTTACCCACCGGTGGCTTACCCGTATGTAAATTTAGCATCGGAATGTTTCTAATACAGTCGGTAAACTTACCGACGATAAGATTGTCCGTTGGCAAAATACCGACGGAAAGTATGTTCCGTCGATATTGTATTTAGACAGCTACCGACGGAATTATTGCATATTTCCGTCGGTAAAAATTTTATTAAATTTTTTAAAAAATATATATTTCTATTATATTTAAATTATAATTGTCGAACAATTTTATTAATAATATATAATAATATATATTTAATTAGATATAAATAATTAAATAAAAATTTTAATGAATGAATATAAATCAAAATATCTTAATTAATAATAAAAACGTTACATTACAATAATATCTGTAATACAAAGTAAATGACCAATACTATACT
>JANZXR010357902.1:0-21108 GCA_027575705.1 Erythroxylum echinodendron
TATGGCACAAACTGTTAATTGTTGCTGCATGTTTTCAAACAAAGATGTTTTCTTCAAAGTTGAATACTTTATGAAACTGAGTTTCTGCATGTTTTGAAAACAAGACTGATTTCTGCAAAAAGGTTGCATGTTTTTGAAAACAAGTTTCAGATCTATAAAGCAAGAACTTCAAGAACTGCCATTTTGGGCAATCAAATTTTCAAGAGCATGAAAGATATGTATTATGTGAGTTTATGGTAGTCCCCTAAGTTATGACAGTGCACTTGTCTAAAGGCTTCTCCCGCCTTCCCGCTAGTGGTATGGAGCTCCTTCAAGGACTCCCATAAGTTCACGGCTACTCAAGACTATAAAATGGTATTGCGTTAGTACGTATGTTCACGACTACACAGGACCCTTAGGAGAAATATGTAGTACGTATGTTTTGGATCTACCTGAACCATTCTGATGTGCTTAAGATGTTTATGAATTGTCTGACATGATGAATGCATGCATGATTTAAAACCAATAATGTTTTAACTGTAAAAAGATTTTCTTCCTGTTCTGTGTTATAAACCTGTTTCCCACGAGCTTTAAGCTCACCCCCTCCACCTTTTGTCCAAATTCAGGTGAAACTTAAGAGAGCGAATAAGTCAGGATAAAAGGCAGCTCAAGTCTGTAAGGACTTTTTGTAATATCTAGGACTGAACATTGATAGCTAAGGCTTTAGCTTTCTTACAAATTGTATTCGCCTATAAGTACTGATGTAGTTATGGCTTGTAAGGATTTTAAATTTTTGTAAAACAGACATATTGGAAATGAATGAATGAATTATGTATTCACATGATTCTGTATATGAATTCGATTTCTGGTTATGATCAAATTAATGGAGGAGTAAGAGAGATTAATGATCACGTCTAGGTGATTCTGATTTAAGTTTCGAATAAATGAGAGACGTTGGAAAAGAGTTAATAGATTACATCGAAGAAGAAAGATGTTAAGGAAAAACATAGAGGTTAAGTATCCTCTGTGATAACGTCACACACAGAGGCTAGGAAAGATTAGAAGCATATAAGTATCCTCTGTGCTGACGTCACAACACATAGGAAGTGAGGATTTAGAAGTATAAATATTCTCTGTGATGACGTCACAACACAGAGGCAAGGAGGATATAAGAGTATAAGTATCCTCTGTGCTGACATCATAACACTGAGGCAATGAGGATTTAAGAGTATAAGCATCGTCTGTGAAGAATCCGAATACAGAGGAAAGAATGGATGAAGAGTATGAAGAATGGGTAGAGAAAAACATAGACGATAGATCATAGAGGAAAGAATCGTCTATGTTACTATACACAGATGAATTGAAATGAAGAGGTACACAGACGGATTGAAATAAAGAGGACACGTATCATCTGTGTTACTGTACACAGATGCATTGAAACAAAGAGGACACGTATCGTCTGTGTTACTGTACACAGACGAATTAAAACGAAGAGGACACGTATCGTCTGTGTTACTATACATAGACGAATTGAAATAAAGAGGACACGTATCGTCTATGTTACTGTACACAGACGAATTGAAATGAAGAGGACACGTATCGTCTGTGTTACTGTACATAGACGAAGTAAAACATAGAGGACTCATATCCTCTGTGTCACTATTCATAGATCTCAGACGATAGATCCTCAGTCGATAGAGGGTCAACCCAGAAGATAAAAGTCAACCACAGAAGACAGAATACAGAGGATAGATTAAGGACTAAGAATTATAAGAAGGAGTTAAGAAGTACTGGAGTGAAGTGTATCTTCTGTGTTACTGTTCGCGCACATCTTCTGTCCCAATGTTGAACCCTCAGGAGATAGAATCGACCTTAGAGGTCTTCATGGAAGTTAAGGATCTTGAAAATATCTTTCCAACCATATAAAGGATACCTCAAACCAATTTCCCTAGAGAAAGATATAACACTTGAAAGGTATCGTCTGTGTTTCCCAGACTTCATCTGTGACACTGTTCACACTATCGTCTGGGTTACTGATCGCTTATATCTTCTGTCTCATTGTTGACCCCTCAGAAGATAGTGTTGATCTTGGGGTCTTCAGGGAGGTTGTAGACTTAGGAATTGTCTTTCAAACTATATGGAGAATATCCCGAACCGATTACGCTAGAGAAAGTTTTGAAGATTGTAAGATATCTTCTGTGTTACTGTTCACAGACTTCGAAATAGACAGAAATGAGACGATAGATATGAGACGAAGGGAAGCCAAAAATAAGATGCAAGCAATGAGACCAATAAAAGGGGAGTTTTGAGAGAATAACCCGAAAGTGATCAAGGTGTTATCTCTGGAAGATAATTTACATAGTAAGACTTTCTGTATGCATGAAAGTAACAAGTATGGTATCAGAGATAACATGAATAATCATGTATGAGGAGTTAGGTTCCAAAATCAGGGCCCGATATATTGTGATATCAGGGAGAATGAGTAAGCATGAGTGGGATTCCAATAACCGGGGTCTTACAGAGTTTGGTATCAGAAAAAGCATGAATAATCAAATAAGTTCTGAGTTAGGCTCTGGAAACGGGGCCTAATAGATGTGGTATCAGAGCAAGCAAGCAAGTCCGAGTTGGACTCCGTAAGCGGGATCCAACAGATGTGGTATCAGAGCATAAATAAGCAAGCAAGAGTCGGATTCCGATAACTGGGGTCTAACACCATATATCACTATTCTATTGATCCATGTGTCACTTACTTTGGGCTCGACATGTCACTCAATTAAGCCTCCATATGTCACTACTTATAAGGCTATACATGTCACCAATTATAAGGCTATATATGTCATCATTTATAAAGCTACATATGTCACCATTCTAAAGCTCCACATGTTACAAGTATAAAGTGTCATTTGTCACATATTTCTAATGCCACATGTCATCATTTCATAGGTCTAATTAACTTAAATTCCCATGTATTAATTTGCTTACTCTTAACATTTTTCTTAGACTAGATACACATTTCACCTCATCAATTACTCAATTGTAATGATAAATTCCCAATTTACCAATTATAGTCCATCAAAATAAAATTCAAGAAAAAATCAACACACAATTACATTATAATCAGTAAAAACCTTTCATACCCCAAAATATGTCAATTGAGTGCATATATTATCTTGCAATGTTTTCTAAATCATGATTCATATGTGTATAGTAATATTATGCATGTGAATGAAATGTATCTCACAAATTCTTAAATGAAATAACTCGTGTAACTCAATCTAATAGTTTAATCTCTTAACAATTTTAGGTGGCAGGATATTACAACTCTCCTCCCTTAAGAAATTTCATCCTCAAAATTCTTACTTGACTGATCAAACAGATAGGGCTAATGATATCTCATGTTTTCCTTAGTTTCTTAAGTAGCTTCTTCTCTTGAGTGATTTCTTCAATAGCTTTTACTAGAGGAATTACTCGATCCCTCAACTGCTTAGTTTGATAATTGACTATTTTTACTGGTTCCTCATTATAACTCAAATTACTCACAATCTCAACTTCTGGAGCTGGTAACATATGCCTCAGTATATTATCCACATAACGAAAATTCACATTTATAAGCCAAATATTAATATTCAATGCTCATTCATGTAATTATCAAAACAATTGCACATTAGTACAACCAATACAAATGCTCATCAATACCAATTATTCATGTTGTCATGTTGTATATCTTATTTAAGATTGTTAAGTTTCCTTTTTGTGTTAACTCTGCACATTTTCTGTGGGTGTAGATAATGGTGTTGTGGATATCTGAGGATATCAAACTGTAGACACTGGTGGTGTCAAACTATATCAGCAACATGTTACCTTATAGGCATGCCCATCTATCTACATCCAAGATAGTAGAGCAGGCACCATAACATTTTCTTTGGAATACATTATGCTTTAGATTTGACCTGTACTTTCTAAACATAATAACATGAAATATAATATGGATCTATGTTCTTCCTAGTAGTAGTGCCAATCTGTAAGCCAATAGATCCACTTTCTCAGTAATCTCATAAGGGCCAATATGCCTAAGGTTCCTCTCACCCTATTATCGAACCTCAGAACTGCTCTCTATAGTGTGACACTTTCAAAAATATTTTGTCTCCTACCTGGCACTCTATATCACTCATGTGCTGTTCTACGTAACTCTTTTTGTCAGTCCTAAACTACCTTAATCCACTGTAGATAATTTTCATCTCATCAACCATATCTTGAATCAATTATGGGTCATCAATATTCCTCATTGAATCAATTATGGGTCATCAATATTCCTCAGCCCCTCTTCGTCCTAATACAAGGGTGTTCAACATCTTCTACCACTTAATTTCATAAACATATTCTCTTGTTTTATATCATTGCCAACATTTTCAGAAGTTTTACTACACATTCTGGACTTATTCTCTTTTTCAAAAATAAACCTTAAGCTATATTTTGCAAGTCTCAAACTAAACTTTGTAAGTGTCCACCAATTTTTGTTATAGAGCAGTCAATTACAAGAAAAGTAATATGTAGATTGCAAATCTAACGTAAATGTTTTTAATATGAAATTTATATACAACTACATTCCATTCCTCATACCTTAATTTTTTGTAACATGAGCTACCTTAATTACATTTGCTAATCATTAAATATTTCATAATATCAAGTATGGCAATTATCTCAATTCTGGTCTCCGATTATTTGTAGTAGGTAGATATAGTTGATCATAACATGTAAAGGTATCATTGAGCAATAATAACTTAACACTCTATCTTTGTAGGATAATACCATCCAATTCATGCACTTAAAGATCTCGACATTAAGCAAGACACATCCATTCATACAAAACAATCAATATCTAACAATAACACTAAACAAGACAATATATCAATGTTCATAACTCATTTCCAATTTGACAAAATCGGAGATCACATTTGTTTCTTTTCCAGTAATACATTTCGCATGCCATATAATTAGAATATTTTCTAACATTTCTCAGTTTTGGATTCAAATTAACCAACAACTTAACCCACAAAATCAACAAATATTAATATGTCTGATCCTCTATACAAGGTTTTCAAGTCCTTTAAGCAATAGCAATAACATCATCGTGAATTCAAGGACTCAGTAACGTAATTCAAATACTTTACAACAACAAATATATATATACAATCTCTATATTATATTCAACTCCTCGTCCCTAAGTATTATAATTATCCTACTCCAATATTCACCTTTTATCCATTCAATATTCATCAATTCCTAAAATGGAACATTTGGTCCATATGATATAATTCGGTGAAAGTCTTTATAAAAACAAGATTTCTCTCTAAAGTTACCTGTATTGTTTATGAAATCTTTCCTAGTCAACTATATTCATCATTGCTTTTCAATCATACATAATATTTCAATAAAATCAATTTCTTTCATATCTTACATAATCAGAATATTCTATACACTAAAGCTCGATGATGCAGTAAGCATACACATTTACTCTTATGCCTTGGTATGTACCATTAAAACCATTACATCTTATCTAGAGATTTATTTTCAAAAGGTTACCAATTAATATCTCAAGATAATGATACCTAGATCTCAGTTGATTTTGGATAACATTTTGGTATCCTATAACTATACAAAAGTTACCTATCCTAAGTGGTTACCATTTCAATATATCCACGTAAATCCACACTTCTATTACATTGCTCTGATTCATCTCAGATTTTTTTCTATGGAGACTAATGCTTAAGAGCATTCAATATGTCATAGATCACTTCCTGTACAATATCCAAGCATATAATACATATGTGCTCAGTAGCATCATTCGCCAAGGTAACCACTTTTTCGGATGTGCACTGATAATAACTGGTCAACTTAACCTTGAGGACTTCCATCATTTATTTCATCTCCCAGTTATTATTTATTCCATCTTACATAAGTATGTTCTCAATCAATTCAGAAATATGAGATACGTAACTATCATAAAATTTTGATATTAGATCCAATGATATAACCTTATACTAAATCATAAGTTCTTAACACGATAGTTAAACAATCATTTCAGTTCCAAGTTCAACCTCTCAAAGTAATAGAAAATTTGGTTTTCTTTCAACTTTGTTTGTACACTTTAAATCTTATCATTTCTACCTGCATCTCTAGTTTTCTCAATCAAATCCATAAAAATGTATTCACATTTACACCAATTTAAATGTGTACAACCACAGCTTAAGACTGATGCCATATTCGATAATATAACCACAAATACGAATTCATTGAATCTAGGTCTAACATCCCAAACCATGTAAGATCTCCCAAACCAATGTAATAAATATTCAATTACATGTTCGATATAACACTTTTACTCCCCCCTCTTATTTTCCAACCCATTTTCAATCTTTACTAAATCTGAAATGTCATGATATTAACAACTTTTATTTTCTCTCACTCTAATGGGTCATCATCTTCTCATTGTTTCTAACAGTTCAGACTCTTAATGAATGTTCATGCGTGTGTCTTATTTAAGATTGGGGATCCATTGCCATTGTGTGCTAAGACATGTTTAAGATGTATGTTCCTTAACATATATTGGGATAAATGCCCACGTAGGATGCTAAACCTAGGCTCTGATACGAAAATTGTAACATACCACTCCCATAAAGCATATACTCGACATACCGAAGGATATTCAAGAACATACTCTAAAAAAATGGTATATTAAGATGGTTGAATCAATTCATCTTTACTTTTTAATCCATCGCACGTAATATATAACATTCCAATAATAATATTGTTTCAATTTTATTTACGAACATATACAGTCTCAAATGTCATTACATTTCCAAAATTTATATGTACAATATACAACAGTTGAGATATACAATCCTTGATACAACATAACTAAGACGGTTGCAGGCACAACTGATCCTGACACTGACCCATATCCAAATGTAGCAGTTACTTCAACTAGACTAGCTAGTCTCTTCTGAACCTGAAAACTAACTTTGCAATTTTGATGAGTTTGTGAATTCAATAAGTAAACTATCATTGATGTGCTCACTCAAATAGACATAAACATCATTTAGCATCAAATCCTATATATCATATCGTTCAGAATTTAGTACCTAATCGTAGTATTCATCATACATCAGCAAGCCCATTATGAATACAAACATTTCATATATTCATTTTAAGATAACCTAATTATTCATCTCATTCATATCATCCATATATACACAAACATAACATATCATTATATCCACTCAATTCAGTCATTCTTTGCAAATATTCACATGGTACATGTAAAGATATGGATGTAAATACACTTGAGACTCTACTTTCATTTTTATTTTATTATGATCGAGCGCCTATTTAACTGTCTGTATTCATTGTGTGGGCTCATTTCAGATACTATCCCTTACCTATTGTAGATACCGAACTCATTTCATATATGGTCTTGTAACTATTGTAGATACCGGGCTTATTAATTATTGAGCCTGTGGCTTTGTGTGTACATTTATGAGTTTTAAGCCTTTTTCAGGCTAGACACTCAATCACAACTCCTTTATCTGATTATGCACATCAATGTCATGAAATGCATCATTTCATATAATGTGCTATCAATCACTTTCATTCAGTGTGCACAGTCATTTATCATAATCATTGAATAGAAGTCCGACATTCAACATTCAGTTGAGTACACATTTTTATCACATTCACATACAATCATTAAGCACTTCCTATACAGTCCTAAATAATGATCTCCTCGGAAAATTAATGGTCCGAAATTATCACAATCATACCAGTGACAATTTAATATATAAAAATCAATCAAGAACAATTCAAGCATAGTGAGAAACTTCTAGGTCAACTCACTACACATATAACTTAAACAGAAACACATATATAACTGAGTTTACACATCTAGATTGATTCACAGTATGCTCTAGCAAGCTATTGCCTTGATGATCCAATAATGTCTCGATGTTGTCAGTGTATTTGTGCTTCTATTGTGATGAAATACACACATAATTCACATATTACTAAGTTGATCAATCGTATAATTATTCATCCGTACACATGCATATGTGTCATATTCAATGCATGCTCAATTGACTATCCCGACTATGTATCCTTATTTATAAGTCTTAACCATGCATTCATTATAATTTGTACATAACTTGTTTAAAATTAGGTTTATACTTTAAGTCAGTTTGATCACTCTCAATTCATCAATCATACGATCACCAATCCTTTTCTAATGCTTTATATTCACACAATTTTCGAATTCTTATTCATGTATAAATAATTCACATTGTTCATACCCTTTGAATCACATTTGCATTCAAGGGAACATCCTTATACCATTAATAGCTCATACTTCCCAAATTCATATGCATTGATATCAAAAAATCCATTCCTTAAATTGTAACATCAATTAATAACGTAAACTCATTAAACACTTAATTAATTGATTCATCATCAAACTAAGTTCATTTTAAGCCTTAATCAAGTCCAAACACACCTATGTATAGTGCCTTATCCTTATATGATTGAACCAGAATACAAAACACAATTCTTTCTCACTGCCAAGGATTTCCAAGATCATGGGAAGGAACCAATACAATTCCCACGATCATGGGATGGGTGAACTGAAAGTTCACCTTCGCTTTCCTTCCACTTTGCTTTCAAATTTTGACGTCTTCAGCATAGTTCATCAATTATACCTTAAAGATATTTCAATTCCTCATCAATTCATCTTTAATTCCAATTTAAACCATTCATTTAGTAGTTTAAAAATTATGGTCTTTCAAGCATCAAAATCAAAACAGAACATAACCAATCCATTTATTAAATTCCCAACACACATTCAACACCAACACCATAACCAAATTCATCCATAATCAATCATCATAAATGTTATTCTAACATATGTCAGTAGATCAATAATTCACTTACTAATTCACCTCAATGTCTCCTCAACCATCAAGCTAACCTAACCTTATGTGCAATGTTTACATCCTTTTCTTCCTAATGTTCCTTTATGAACAAGTTGTCTTCTTTTAATCATAACTCTCTCTACAAAGATCTAAATGCCATGATTCTTATGCCTCCTAAAACTAGACTTCCATTAGTCTTAATATATCTAAAAATTACATAAACAACATCTCCCTTTATAATATAATCTCCATCCAAATTCTGTCCTATTTCTAGTAAGAAACAGACTGGCAACCAATACTCAACCTCAATAAACCATTATCAAGACATCTCCTAACCAAAACATTTCACATAATCATTAATAAGACATCAATACTCATTTTTTATGTTTTATACTTTCACTAATTCGGACTATAAGGTCCTCAAAAGTTAGGAAATAATACAAGGTTTCTTCATAGGGGTCTATTACAGGAAGTATTAGGGAAAAAAGCATAACTTTAGCTCTAGTCACTATTTTTCCAAGTCACTTTCACAAAGGTCAAGTTAAGACCTATATCTACAACTTTTATTCTTTGAGTTTCTTCCAATTCGTGCTCTAAGGATATGAAAGCCAGATCGAAAGAGAAAGATAAAATTGAAACCATAATTTCAACTTACCTTGATAACTTCTTTCCTTCTCCTCTTCTCTTCCTTTTTTCTTTCCTTCTCTTCTCATTTTCATTTTTCTCTCTCTTCTAACCTTATGGCTGACCTCCACTCTCACTTCTATTGCCTTTTTCATCCATTTTCTCCACAAAATTTAAGAAGCTCAAACTAATCCATGTGTTTCCATTCCATTGGTCCATATGTCACCCTTTTATTAGTACATATGTTATTCTTCTATTGGTCCATATATCACTATTCTATTGTTCCATGTGTCACTTACTTTAGGCTCCACATGTCACTCATTTAAGCCTTCATATGTCACTACTTATAAGGCTAAACATGTCACCAATTATAAGGCTATATATGTCATCATTTGTAAAGCTACATATGTCACCATTCTAAAGCTCCATATGTTATAAGTCTAAAGTGTCATTTGTTACATATTTCCATTGCCATATGTCATCATTTCATAGGTCTAATTAACCTAAATTCTCATGTATCAATTTGTCTTGCTCTTTAACATTTTTCTTAGACTAGATGCACATTTCATCTCATCAATTACTCAACTGTAACGATAAATTCCCAATTTACTAATTATAGTCCACCAAAACAAAATTCAAGACAAAATTAACACACAATTACATCAGATCAGTAAAAACCTTTCATACCCCAGAACATGTCAATTAAGTGCATATACTATCTTGCAATGTTTTCTAAATCATGATTCATTTGTGTATACGAATATTTTTCATATGAATGAAATGCATCTCATAAATGCTTAAATAAAATAACTCATATAACTTAATCTAACAGTTTAATCTCTTAACAATTTTAGTAGGCAAGATATAACTTAATCTAACAGTTTAATCTCTTAACAATTTTAGTAGGCAAGATATTACAAGTTCACAAGACTAATATTGCTGCTCTTATTAATCATAATGACTAGTTATAATTTTCTAACGTAATCTGGCACCTTAGACTACCTTACCCTCTTGATTCTAACTCTCAAGATTGTTATCTGCTGCTTGGAACTCCTATTAGGAGCTTTTTTAGCAAAATCTATAAAAAATGATTTTATCATTCAGACCAAAATGATCTTTAGGTTAAATTTATCTAGAATAACATAATTAGACCAAGTACAACTTTCCTCTTATGGCTAGTGGTTAGGAATAGAGTAGTAAGGATAGACATACTTCAATTTATGCCAAATCTAAATCAAATCTACTATCTTTGTAAGGAAGGAACAAAAACTAGGGATCATCTGTTCTTTCTCTACCCTTATTCCATCGCTTTTTGGAACAAGATTAGAGGCTTTATCTCATAGCATGTGACCTCCATTTTTCTCATAGAGATAATTAAGATCCTAGTCGAAGCATAAGCTTCCGCTTCTCTTTGGAAGAGGAAGGTGCTGTTTCTAGCCATATCAGCTCAAAAGATATGGAAAGAAATCAATTTGTGAAACTTTCAAAACAAGGAACATTCCACAAAGATAGTGATACAATCAATTATTCAGACTGGTAGGGAACAATTTTTATGTTGGGAAATGGAACAAACTCAAACGAGATGAAGGAACAAAGTTTGGCTCTTACCTGGGAAATCCAGACACTGCATGTTGCCTTACGAGATCATCAAGCTCTCTTTAGAAACATGGAACAATTGATTAAAAGTAGTTGAGTAAAGTAAGGCTTCCAGATGGATGTTACTCGCCTATGGGTTAACGGGTACGAGTGGCAATGATGATCGCCTATGGAAGATCCCAACCCTAATTAGGAAATTACTCAATACGATATGTAGAAAGGATGAGGAGCATTTAATCCTTCTACACTCCACTTTTACTTCGTTGTTGTTTCCCTTTGCTAGAGTTTGATAAGATGTCGTTCGACTTCTTCTAAGGGCGATAAATACGTTGTTGTCCAATTTTTGGTTGTCTCCTTATTTTAGTGTCTTTTTTTTTCATCTTTGTAATATGAGAGTATGTTTATTCTCCAATTGACTTATTGTCCTTCACTATTCTTTAACAAAATTAACTTTAATTTTTCAAAAAATAATAAGCTCGGTCTAACCCAATCTAGTATGAAGTCAACAGGTCAGACCCAGTTTCACAAGGTATCAGGCTTGATTTTTTTCAAAAAAGGTCGCATACCAAGTTTCGGTTCAGGCTACCCAGGCCAGGCTCTGCTCGGCTCAAGATGCAATAGTTATAAGAAAAACAATGTTAGTCTGGCCTCAAGTTGCCCCAAGCTCGAGCCCAGATAGAAGTTGTCAAACCAGGCTCGAGCCTGGTTGAGCACGGCCAGGCCCGGCCCATTATCACCCTTAAGTAGGTTTTTTAATCTTTCCCATCGTAGACATAATATATTATTTCAATATGACCATTTTCTTGTTAACTTAACTCATCAAGTGATTTATATATTAGGCTTGGGTTATCTTATAAATTAATTTTATATTAAAGTTATTTTTTTAGCCTTAAGTCTAAAATGAAAGCTAACATTTAGGAAAATTTTAACATAAAAAGTTATTCAACCTACTGAGTAACTAGGGCTACTAACTAGGCCATAATAGAAAGAATGAATTTTATCAGAGACATCAATTTTAATAGAAAGAATGAATAAACTCATCTCTCCTACAGTTTGGTCGGTGGCCAAACTAATTAGTCTTTCACACTAAACTAAGTCAAATAACATTCCTCTTTTCCCAATATTTTTCTGTTTGATCTTTTACCCCGTTTTCTTCTTAACCTTTTTCTTTAAAACACAATAAAATATGTTATTTATATTGTTAATACCATAACTTACGTGTGTTAGGTTATTATATAACAAAAATATTATATATAGGGCTTAGCATCTTATGTATATATATAGTAAGTCATTACAATTAAAATTTGAAGTATAAAAATATGTATCTATATAGGTCATGATCTATAATTTTATAAAATAAAGAATTGGATTATGTTTAATATTTAAAATAATTAACCTTGTTATTTAAGAACAAAGCATAAGAAAGAAATAAGTGAAATTCATGTTATGAAAAATAGTTTTAAAATATTAAAACTCAAAAGTGTTAATGGACCAATTTTAAACTCTTAAGTTTAAAATGTGAAATCATGTAAGTATTGGCGAATGTTGACCGATGTTGGTTACTCAAGTTAATATAAAGATGTCATGTTGGTGACAGAATAAGACAAAGATATATAAGAAGGTAAGACAAAATAGGCATATTTGAGGAAAGCTCGAGAGTAGATGAGTAGTGTCTATATTGGAACACATTGGAAAAAATCTTGATGAGAGATAAGATATAGATACAAGACCAAAAATGAAAAGTGTAACTATGTCGTGTTAAATTCGAGGGTGCATGAAAGCACTTAACTTTGACAAGAAGTTCAAAAGGTATGTAATATGTGAGATTTATTATATGATGGTTCAAATGGTTGCTAACTTAAGTCACGGATCAATGTGATTATACCATGGAAGTGCTTGTATAGACCATAGATAAAGATGATTTAGGATGACTAAATTAAAGGCTCATCAAGATTTGCTTTCAAGATGCAATGATGTGACGGTATATTGAAAGAACATGAAAGTTGTGGGCTAATAAAGTGGGAGCACTTCTTTAAGTAGTAGGAAAAGTGGTTGGATGAAATGGCAATGAAGTAGTCATCTTTAAAACGTATTTTTCATGTGAAAAAGAGGAGTCAGTGGCCTAAGTGGATAACTCTCCCCTAACTTAATGGAGTTAGTAGAAAATGTGGCAATTACCCACTGACTTGGTAGTTAGTAGAGAAAGTGGATATTTTGTTTACTTAGTTCTTAAGTTCTTGTCAACCTATATACAAGCATTCTTCTAAGATCATTTTAAAGTATAAAGAGGACATTCAATCATCCGTAAGAGTGATGAAAGCTTTATAGAAAATTTTTATTGAGAGTTTTGAGTAGGGAGTTCTTAAATGGTGTTATTTTAGAGTAATTCAAGGAGAAAGTAATATGAATTCCTCTACATTGTATATTTTGTTAATAGATCAATAAAAGTATAAATAACCTCTACATTAGTTAGAGGTAAGGCTACATACTTCTGGATCTCTCCAGAACCCATATCTCAATGAAATTTTCTACTGAGATATTATTGTTGTTGTTGTTTTTGTTAATAGATCAATAAAAGGTTTACTTTTTCGTTTCTCTCTTTTTTCATTTGATTGATTATGTTAAACATTTGTGTGATGAGAGTATAAGTGAAAAACATGAATGATGTAAGGTATTCGAAAAAATAGACGAACTTGTTAGTTAATGATCACAATAGAAGGTGAAGTTAGATTTTGGTAGACTCAAGCTTAACTACCACACAAGGACTTCGATAAATTTATTTAATTCTGCTAAGCCCAAAAAAGTTTTCATAACAATTGGTATTAGAGCTAATTGATTAATAACAATACCACATATCTAAGGAGGACAATTGGTATCAAAAATTGGTGAAGAGTTCTTTTATTATTGGTAAACAATGGTTAGTGAAAGCAATAGAAAGAGTTTCTTGAATAGAGGCAATTATTGGTCCTCAAGCACTAATGGAAGAGGATGTAGTTCCCTTCTTATAAAATTTTAAAGTTTTGGTGATTGATCTTTAAGAGACAAAGAGAGCACTTGAGGAACAATTAAAAGTTTGTGAGAAGATGAGCTACGACTTGTTAGTGCTCAAACATGCTATATCTAGGCATGAAAAAGGAGTTTGATTAGAGAGTATTTTAGTAAAGGTGTGAGGGTTCCAAATTTTCAAGGCTAAAAGGAATGCCAAAGATCTTGAAATTTTTCTTTTAGAACATAAAACAACACTTTATAATAGTAAAGGTGTCTGATTCACAAAAGGTGTATATCACGATAATATACATTATCGGCAACACAAAGTTATGATAGAGGATGCGGTCCTCCGACGACATCATGATAGGTAGTCCTCTTATTAATACTTAGGAGAAAAGGAAAGGGCTAACGAATTAGTTATTTCCCAACAACACTTCATAGTTCACAAGGAAAGTTTTAAAGCGGTTAAAATAGTTTACTGTAGGAGTACGTGAAAAAAATAACATCTTTGATGTTGGAAGTGCAAATATGTCAAAGGAGGATGAGTTGTTTAACTTCATAAGTGGTTTAAAAGATTAGAAACAAATAGAGTTTTAAAGGAAAACATATAGGAACTCACTAGTGCTATTGTGATTTTAGATGCCTTAATGGATTTCTACTCATTTGAGCTAGTGAAGAGTGGTAGAAGAGTGGTAGAACTCATAATGGCTTAGAGAAAGACAAGGAGAAGATCTTCAAACTTATCATTGTAAGTTAAAAAAAATCAAAACTGGATATTTCTTTTTCATTTGCAAATGGCCATTTTTTTCTTACCAAACAGAAGTTAACTATGAGAAAATAAATTTCATGGTCTTGAAGGATCAAGGATAAGGAGGTATAAACTTGAAAGAATAAGTCTACCTTAATAATTATGTTATATTAGAAGCATCAAAGTAGAAGGAAAAGTGATAGAGAAAAATGGTACGTAAGTGATGTACCAATGGGAAGGAGTCTTTAAAGAAATCATTCATAGAGGAGTGTCCATGGTTTATTCGACGAGGACATCAAAATTTTTTTTAAGGGTGATTTGTTAGACTCTTAAGTCAAAAGTACAAAAAAATGCAAGTGTTGATGAGTCTTGGTTTATGCTTGGCACTCAAGTTGAATAAAGATGACATGTTGACGACAGAACAAAATAAAGACCTATAAGTAAGCTAGGTAAAATGAGAATTATCAAAGAAAGCTTGAGAGTAGGCAAGTGTTAGTATGCGTTAATGTGCATTTATGAAAATCTTTGACTGGAGGTAAGATTCAAATGTGAGACTATATAAAGGAACTTAACTTCAACAAGAAAGTTGAAATGTATGTAAATATATGAGGTTTATTAATGATGGTTCAAATTATTGCTAACTTAGATCATTGAGCATTGTGATTGCACTATATATGTGCTTGTGACCATACAAAAAAATAGCTTAGGATGACTAAATCGAATGCTCACTAAGGAATTTGTTTTCAAGGCATGTGACAACATATGATGAAAATATGCAAGTAGTGAGCTAAAAAAGTGGGAGCACTATCTAATAAAATAGGAGCACTTCTTCAGTTGGATAATACCTTACTAGTTTAATGGAGTTAGTGAAAGAAGAGGTAACTCTTTACTAGCTTATTATGTTAATGGAAAAGTGGGTAGTTTGTTTATTTGGTCCTTAAATTCTTGTAAGTTTATATAAAGACACCTTGTATGTTGATTTGGAAGGGCAGAGTATATTCAATCATTTGTAAAAGAGTTAAGAGTTTTAATAAAAAGTTTTTATTGAAAATATGGAGTATAAAGTTCTTGAGTGGTGTTATTGTAAAGTATTACGAGGAAGAAATAAGTCGAATTCTTTTAGCTATATTTTTTGTGAATATATCAATAAAAATTTAATTTAATTTAATTTCTCTTTTTTATCCCTTCAATGTGTTAACACTTGTATATAAGTGATGTGAAACATTTGAAAACATAGGACTTCATTTATGGATGATCACAAAGTAAAATTGAAATAGATTTTAGGGGACTTAAATTTGACTAATTTTGACAAATTTATTCAATCCTAGTGTACCCAAAAAGATTCTCATGACAGCCGTTGTTCTCTAGCTTTTTAAGTCCTCCATCAAGACTTTCTTTTGGAGCAGCACTAGTGAAAGAAACTGATGTAATATCATAATATAGCGGCCAATTACGTCAGCCTAACTAACTAACCAACTGATAGTAACTACTAACGGCTCTATGCTACTTGCCCTATGCTAAGGTTCACCGAATCATAATTTCATTAGTAACGTTTTAATGTGATGCGATTTCCAAAATTGTAATGTTCAATGACTAAGTTACAACACATCGGATAAGAACACTAACTGGATTGTTTCGTTTTGCCTTATTTCTAAAATGATGAATAATGGCAGTAGTTGGACATATACTTTTAGATTCATATTACAAAAGATATGAGGTTTGATTGTTCATAAAGCTTTTAAGGGATTACAATTAAATTTTCTAGATCTCCGTAATTTGATAATTACTAACATATTTCTCTCCTTTGTACAAATATCAATATAATGTCGTAACTAAAAATAAATTTTAATATTTTATTTGGCAAAAATTATTGAGAAAAGTATCTATTTAACTAATTCTCTAATTACATAGAGCTTGTAGCTAAGAAGAATTTAAATCATGATATTTATTTAAAAACTAGTCCGATTATAATAGATTTAAGAATTAATTTAAAAATTTTCAAACTTTACTCAATTTTATAATTATAACTCAAACTTAAAAATGTGATAATTAAATATTCAAGCTTTCAATTTTTGTTCAAATTTAGCCTAATGTTAGTATTTTCATTAACATTACTTACGTGACTTATCACATAAGGCAGAAATTATAAATATTTATACATGTTAGACTTAATTACGTTTAACTAAACTACATCTTTTTGGGATTAAAATCCCTAAATCAAACACTGTAATGTGGTGTGAAACGACGATAACGTAGTTTCTAATAATCTGAATGAAATCTTAATTTACCACCTTAGGCCCTCCTTCTTTATACGTAAGTACGAACTGATTTAAGGTTTATAATTTTAGTGATTTAAGTAGTGAGTTTGATTTAAAGATTTTAATCTCAAAACAACGTAAGTTAGTTAATCTTAATTAAATCTGACGTATATAAGTATTTAAGATTCTTGTCTTATGTGACAAGCCACGTTAGCGATGTTAACCAAAATATTAATATTTTTAGAATTAAAAAAAAATTGAAAGCTTAATTACTTAATTTTTACTTTTCTAAAATAAGACTAAATTACTAAGTTTAATAAAATTCGAATTCTTTTAATTAACCCTCTATTTAATGTAATGAACTCCTGATTTTTTTTGCTAAAGGCCTCGTAGTTCTAACAATATTATAGTAATCTTTACAATTACTAAATTAAATTGAAAAATGGTTGTATATGTTTGTTGAAAGCAAAATTTTTCTGTTGTTTACGAGATACTCTTGACGATACCTGCACTGCAGAAACCCAGTGATGAAAAGTAAGAACTAATGGACCTTTTCGAACTAGTAGACCTGAAAAGAAAATCATATGTCATGGAATTTATTTGTTATCTTCCGAAGGATAAGTGTTCTAAGCATCAATAGGTCCTACATGATCGATAGTTACGGATTTGGCACAACATAACGGGTAATTATTTCGAGATTTGATCCTCTGTCCTAGCAATCTTGACCCAACTCTGCTCCGGTCCATCTTAATTAGATATGTCAATTTCGATCCGACCAGCCCTGATTTTGGCCTGGGTTTGGCGGGCTGTAGGCACGCTACGAGCCGACCATGGTCCGCCCGAGCCGAGCAAGGAGCTGGCCCGATCCGACCCGTCGTCTGACAAAACGGCATCGTTTTATATGTTTTATAATAAAAAAATGAACAAGGCCGTTTTGTATTTTTTATAATAAAAATATATAAAAAGGCTGAATTTGGCCCGGCCCGTCTTTAGCCCTTCGGGCCGCAGGCCGACCGCTAGCTATGGGTCAGTCCGCAGCCTGCCATTTTTTAGGCCTTGACATCCATAATCTTAACCAATCTTAACCATCCATTTATGTGAGCCACGTAAATAAATGGTTAGTATGGTATTGGACAGAGTTAGGTCAAGATTCCAGGACAGAGAATTTGAGGAGAATTATTTCCATATCCTCACAGTCTTGTCATGGCTTGCTGAAGCGATCATCCCCGTCATTGGTGATTGTGCGAGAGCTGATATCACGCACTCATGTGCAGGCATGGTCAAACATTTGTTGTCGGCCATGTTCCAGAGTTCCAACGACTGGATGAAAATGACAGTTTACAAGGGTAAAAGAAAATGTTAGATTAAACCCGCATTAGTAATCTACAACAGTTATAAAGTGAATCAAAATTGTTGTTGCCGCATTTGACTTCAAAGTATTTCCAGCAATAAACACTCGGGGTTCCTTGAAGTCGAAGGGAAGATTTTGTTTCCTACAATTTGGGTGACAGGCCTATCTAAATTGGAGCCACTAAAGAAAATTTTTATGGTTATATGTGCGAGCCAAGAACAGGGATATGCTCTCACTTATAAAAGGGATATGGAAATCCAATTGAAGCTTAAAGAATAAATATATCTCAAGCCGAAAAAATATAGCACCTGGTAACCTCCAATGACCAAGAGGGGGGAATAACTTGGGTGGAAAACACAGGATTCAAACTTGTTCCCACTTGAATTGAGTTCATGAATGCACTCTCCAGATGCCAATGGCCACACTTTGACAGACTCTTGACTAACAGATGCCAAGTAATCTCCATTTGCATCCCAACAAACAGAGTGTACCTCGGTGGTGTGACCCTGAGTATCCAAAGACGTCATGAAACATAGATCACCTACTAAACAAGAAACCATTAGTTGTATTTTGTATTCACAACTTTCAACTAAAGATGTAGTACCTGTAACGAATGTGTCCTACTGTCAGTCTCAACATCAATGATTGACACAACATTCTCTGATGCTGCAGCTAGAAGGTGCCCGATTCTTGGTTGAAATCTAACTTGTGCATTACCTCCCTGCTCCACCAAGTACGACTGTCAGCAAGAAGTCAATCTATCAACATGTCAACAACAGAAGTTAACAACAAGAAAGAAGAAAAAAGCTCGCCTTTGATATGCGAGTGCAAGGATACTTTGTCTGTGCGATATTCCAAAATCGAATCTCATTGTTACTGTCAAAGGAGCAAAAGAGCTCGTGCTTCTTAGGGTGGAAATCAAGGGACATCACATGAGAAGCATGACCTGTAAATATCCGCAAGGAAAATCTTGGCTGCAAAAATACGAGCTTCATTAGTGTCCTGTTGTACGCAGACAAAGCAACACTGGTGGTTAAAATTTTCAATTAGATAAGAAAAACACATGATGTTGAACTCACAAGATAACTGATGCAAAGAACCGAAATCTGTCACAGAAAAATGCATATTGATTCTATCACAAAATCCTGAATAAAAATCTTAGCCATCGTCAAATGGAAACTCTCTTCTTCATCTTTACAAAAGTTCATATACATCAATGCTAGTTTAGAAGAATCGATGTATTAAAGAAACAGAAAAAACTGGCACTTTAAGTTCAGAACACAGAGGCAGCTTTCAAGGAAGGAAAATGCTTAAGGCAACCACAAACAAATAAAATTACTTGCTTGGAGAGGCCAACTAATAAGCATCATAAAGAAAAGCGGAGGTGGTAGAGTTTTACGTCTCCAGCATCCCAAAGTCGCACACTTGTATCAAATGAAGATGTTGCCAGTTGAGTTGAATTTGGTCTGAAACGAACATCAGTAATTATGTGGGTGTGTTCTTCTGGAGTGCACTCACTTTGCAGAGTTTCCATATTCCAAAAGACAACCTATTGACACTAAAACATTAGCATTCACATTATTACAATCAGTCACATACCATTCCCAAGTCTATAGTTGTTTCTACCAAGTATCAACTACTACTATCCGCAGAAGCTAATAAAATATTAGAAGCAACTGAATCGTTAATTTGTCTCAGAATGTTACCTTTCCTTCCTGAAACATTCCAAAATTTTCTCCAGTCAAACTTAAAAGAATAATATTCATGAAGCTGCATAAGACTTCCACTAAGAGACAGTGATGGTAGATCTATCAAGTTTTAGAAAGATTGGTTATATTTCCTCACAATGTGGATGTAAAACATTGCATCAGAAGTTCTTGCAAAATTGCAAGTTGATAACTTAGCAATAGATAACAATGGATGTTTGTAGAGAAATGTACTAGAAGAAGAAATATGGTGAACCAGCAGAAAAATGAGAATTGCAGAACATGAAGCTATCTTGCTTCTTTTCGTTTCATGTCATTATATAACATTCAGATTACACCATGCACATTCAAAATTCAAAAACTACAATGATTATAGAAAAATGACAGATGAGAACATGTTCTGTCATTATCCACTAATACAAGTAAAGTTCACCTAATACATGACAAAAGAACTACTCCATTCCACTTCAGCTTGATCTTTGCAGCAGCACTAAATCAGGTTGCATTCCAACACTCCTCCTTGATGCAAGTGCTGTTGAAAACTCCAAGCTTTTCCCTAAGATATTCAAAACGATTTTTCTGTAATGACTTGGTAAAGATATCAGCCAATTGATCTTCAGCAGAACAATGCAGCATTGTGACTTGCTTCTCCTTCTCTGCTTCACGGATTGCATGATATTTAATTTTGATATGCTTGGTTTTCCCATGAAACACTGGATTCTTCACCATAGCCACAGCTGATTTGTTATCACAAAAAATTTCTGTTGCTTTCTGTGGATTAAGTTTCAGATCACACAAAACTTTCCTTAACCATAAACACTGATTTACAGCAGAAGAAGCAGCAACATATTCTGCTTCGGCTGTGGATTGTGCAATTGATCCTTGCTTCTTTGTGCTCCAA
>JANZXR010357922.1:0-21108 GCA_027575705.1 Erythroxylum echinodendron
TTGTTCGTTTTAAGTATCCCTGGTGGGGAATTCCTCCCCCGTGGGCCACGGGTCCAGATGTCACGTAAGACGTCGGGTCGTGGACCCGCCCGGGGAGGGGTTCCAGCAAACATCCCTCTAGTCATTGTATTACTTAACTACCTCGTATTCTGATTTACCATTTATAAAATGTTCGGATTTGCATCCACAGAAGTAATCCATGATGTGGGCATCATCGAAGTATCTCCTTAAATCTCTCCCAAGTGTCAAACAATGATTTTCCTTTAGTTTGAGAGTAAGAAGAGATGTCATTCCTTAGCTTCGCAGTCTTCACAGGACGAAAGTATTTTAAGACAAATTTTGTGCTGCTTGATCGCAGTTGGTCAATGATAAACAAGGCATAGAATTAAGCCTCTGCTTTGCTTTTCCTTTCAAAGAGAAAGGAAATAGACGCAATCTGATGGCATTATCATTTTCTCTATTTATTTTAAAAGCATCACAGACCTCTAAGAAGTTAGAAATGTGTGCACTGGGATCCTCGTCTGGGAGTTTGTCAAATTGGACCAATTATTGAACCATCTAAATATGAATTTTTCTTGCATGATAATTTTTTTATAAGTTAGGGTGATCTATGTCATTAATATAACAATTGGAATTAAAGAAAGTAACAGACATATGAAATTAATTGATGAAGTCTAAGATCTAGACTGTTAATTCCCATTGAATTAAACTTTAAGATTCATATATGTAATTTCAAACTAGATTTGATTTGTTGTTATTTAATTCAATTTTTCTTATCATTTTTTAATTTTACTTGTTTAATAATATAGTTTAATTGAATTAACTCTTGAATTAATTTAATGATTTAAGTAGTTAAAAATCCAATAAAATTTGATAATTGACATCTTCCTTGTGGAACATAATTTTTACTTATTATTAATTAATTCTTCTGATGTTCACATGATTTCTTTAAAAGAGAGAAGCTCTAGCTTCTATCTTCTCCCTCCTAAGCTAAATATGCATGGCTTGCAAATTACAACTAACTAAATCCTAGATTCTTTAAGCCCTTTCTCAATGGCCTTCTTCAGTTTTCTTCTTCTTCCACAACTCATTGATCTCCATCACACCTTCCTTTCTATGCTAGTTCGTAACATTTCTTATTTTGGTAATGTTAGAAATTTCACAACTATTCTTGCTTCTCACTACTCACCCTTCCACCCAAGTTCTTAAGTCTTTTTCCACCTAGCCTTCTTCCTCTATTAACCCTCCTATCATCCTAGAGAATCACCCTTCCCATGTTAACCATTCCTTCAATAAAACCTAAACTTAGGTAGTTAGAGATTCATGCACTAATTACTTGGATCACCTATGGCCTTGGTATTCATAATACTCAGTGGAATGAACCATACTACACAATAAGAAGTATAATCGAAAATCACAACATGTACGAAATTACCTATTGACGCGGATTGGTATTCGTTTTTCTAATTTGTAGACGCTGTAGTGCGCGAACATCTTCTAATGGTATCCACACGAGGATGAACTATCCGGGCAGTGGCTAATGTGTGATAGCACGTTCTAAAATACTTTTGAACGCCGCTCAATTTTTCTCTCAGAAGAAGAACAAACAGCTAGGGCTAGGTAACTAGGGTTTTCGTATCTTCTTTAATGAGACATAAGTTCTCTATTTATAGAGAAACCTTAATCCCTATTCCTATTAAAAATAAGAATATCATAATCCTAAACCCATTAGGATTATGGAAGCCCAATAAGTTTCGGCCCATATTATATCTCATATAATAAAAGCCCGACAACTTAATTCAATCTAGCTCAATAAATATATCCATATATATTTATTCAGTGTCTATTAAATTAGGCCCAAAAGAATAAGCTCAGATCACATCACTCTTTGTGTGCGACCTTATAGGCTCATTTGATGTTGGCAATGGGCTTGATCACACTTCAAGGCCCATAAGTCATAAGCGGCCTCTAGCAAGACATTATGACTACCCAAATCAAATGAGGATCGGTAATCCGATTTAACCTGTAACCATGGTTATCAACTTAGTCCCTTTGTAACACGATATCAAGATTAATCACAAGGTATGGTACATGTCAACCTTTGATTAATCATAGTTTCTTGATTCCCAAGTTGACCGACTATAACAAATGACATTGATGACTCCTCATCAATTCATTTGAGCATGACCATGCATTTCTTCAGTCATACGTGTCAAGAGGCTCAAATGATATCTCTCTCATTTAAGAGAGGTACAAATCTCATCTACGTCATTCCATCCCTCTGCATGATTCATTTAATGTCCAACATAAGAGGACTTATTATCTGATTAAAGATAACTTAGTCTAATGTCAAAATACTGAATTCCTTATGTAGGGAACCATGATGACTTCAGGTCAGAGGACTAAAGCCAAACCATATTGAGAATCACTAATGACATGAAAGCATGTAGTGTTCTCTTTGTGGGTTGGTCCAATATCTGTTCTCTAACATATATCTATGTTTCTGATTTGATAACTCATATATATGATTAGTAAAATGTGATCATCAATCAGAACACATATTAGCCTTAATTCATTATCGTTCCACCAATAACGATTGACCAGGGATAGTTTAGAATAGTATTATAATGCTTATAGTTTTACTATCAAGTCATATACTTGATGACATAAGCCTAATACTATTTATGGAATGTAAATCACATTTCATAAACAATATATATGCATATATAAAAGAATACCTCATAATATATTATTAATAAGTCAGAATGTCAGTACAAAAGCCACATATGTCCATTAGCCTAGGGCACACTACTAACAGTTGGCTGATTGGTTTATTTTCTATACTAATATTAAAATTCACTGCAACTGCACGGTATAGCTATGGCTAGCACAGGTAAGTACAGGTCGATCCCATGAGGACGATAATTACTAGCAGTTAACCCTTTTCTATTATATAATCTAAGAATCAAAATTTTAGTTTTTAATTAAAAATAAAAATAAAGATAAGCAAATAAACTAAATTAAGATTCGACAATTATGAACTCAAAACAAGTAGAATACAGAGAAAATTTAATATTAAATAATAATACCTAGGTGATGAATCCCTCTGAGAATCATTAAGTAATTAACCTTTTATCATGTAGTTATATTATTGATTATTAGAATGTAGAAATTCCTATCTTATGTTAATAATTCTCTCATGATTATTAAAACCTAATCCATCAGTTGATTAACATAAGTCTTTCTAGTTAAAAACCCTAAGATGGCGTTATCGATTTATAAATTCTACTTTTAAGTTTAACCCTAAGCTAGAGGATTTATATTGACCTACTTCTAGGTTTGCATGCAATTCCATCTAGTTATGGTAGACCTATTAATACAATAAGGTTTCTTAATCTCAATCATATAAAATCAAATTATGCACTAATATTCCAGACATATTAGAACAAGAATAAAATGTGTAATTCAATCACAATAATCAATCAATGTAATTGCATTGAATAAAAGATTAAAACATATTGTTATGCCAAACTTGGGCTTATCTCACCTATACACTAAATACGTTTAGTTACTAATCATAAAAAATGAAATCAAAGATAAACATGAAGAAAAAGTAAGAAAATACAAAGAAATAACAATTTTAAATCTCCCTTTCTCTTCTATTGAATTTTTTTACAAGTTTGGATTTTATGTTGTTATCTATTAGAACTCTTGATGTTAACCTCACGTTTTCCTTATCCTTTGATCAAAATCAATCACCTCTTTAGGTTTCTTATGTCTCAAAACTGTTGTAAAACTTGACTCTCTTTATTTTACCTTCGCTCATGTCCTTTTATAGTGAAAATTAGGATTTTTAGGACATACACAGTCACTTACAAGGCTGTGTAGGTAATATTGTAGCTTTAAAAATCCCTAAAATCATGACTTTACATGTTCACAGAGATTTATACATCCACATACACAGTTCTATAAGTCTAAGATGGTTCAAATCTTTGTTTTATGCCACAATTTCATCTAAATTCTTCTCCTTTCTGTCTATAAAGGCAGGCATAACCTATAAATGAACTTGTAGTGGATTAAGTACCAAATATATAATAAAATTATAAAATATCAAGCAAAATACATCAAATATAGGTTTATAATTGTATTCAAATATGCATTTATCAAACATCCCTACACTTAAGCTTTGCTTGTCCTCAAGCAAATCATAATCTAAATTATCAACTTTACAAACATCTATCCCTCATTAATTTTAACCTATCCATCCATACTCTAAATATTATATCTTATTGATCCAATTAACATACAATTAGAGTCAAGTTATCTTAAAACTAACTTCATAAGTCAATATCACTAACAATGCATCGCAACGCTAGTCAAAATAAACTAGACCTACTACTATAGTAATGGTGAGTATAAGTCGATCCCACAGAGAGTGTGTGTAAAGTTATTGAACTAAAATTAATCGGTGTTTAGGTTTAGGGGGTTTTGGTTTTAGAAATAAGAAAATACAATAAAGCTAAAATAACTAACAAAAGTAATGTAAAGAAAACATGTAAAGAAAACATGTAAAAAAATGACAAAAGTGGGGAATTCGATAGGGACCCGATTTTTTGATTCAATCTCTGCCTACACCCTAATTAAACATATTTTATCGATTTGTTGTTCTCAAACCTCTTCTAGCAACTATCAATCGTGGGTTAATAATTAACCTAAGTTTTTCCTTAGGTAGTGTTTAATCAAGATACAATCATCAATTAAACCTAACTATCGAATAACCTAAGATACGATCTCTAGATTCAATTGGGTAGTAGCATTATGAATTAAGAAAACCGATTAATCAAGGTAACAACCACATACGATGCGTCATTGAACCTAGCTTATATTATCCCTAGTGATTACAAATCATTAGTTACTACACAAGAATTTCAACATAAAAATTACGTATTACATCAAAATTCTAGTAATTGGTTTACAAATGAATGATTCAATAAACTCACTAAAATCATCTTTTCACAATACCCAATGGGTTCATACATAAATAATTGAAAAATAATGAGAATACAATTATCCATACACAAAACCTAAATCAATTAACATAGGATAACACAATTAATTTCTAAAGAGAGAAAGAAACAACTAAAACAAACAAAGAGTGCTTAACTAGGTCATTGGCATCGATATTGCCTCCAAACTGTCATCGGGAAGCTACCCCTCTATGTGTCTCCTCATGATGGAGAGTTGTTATACCCAAAAAGTTCTAAAAAGACCTAGCTACCCTACTTACAAGTATACGAGATAGTTATAGTCGATAACTCAGGGTCAATTCCCACGGAGGTGAAATTAATCATCTTAAATTAAGTTTGAATTAAAAATAAAATAACAGAAATGCATTCCTAGACATTCTATCTTGATTTTTTAGTGAAAGGTTTTAAGGAAAATTACAAAATTAAATTAAAAAGTAGCCAAAATCAATTAGGAGTAAAGACAAATAAATTAATCGAAGTGGAAAAACTTTTGAGAATTAATTTCACTAATTTAATCTTCTATACATGATTAAAGGAAAATATTGGATTGTTGTCTTACTAAACTTAATAGTTAGGTTCTAAGTTGATTTGAATAATGAACGAGTCTAATTTTCATATTCAACAAGTTATTATCCAAATTAATTATGAAAATCCTACTACTAATTACCACTTAAGTTAATATATTTCTAGTTCTTAACCTAAATTTCCATAGTTTCTCGATCCGTATTAAACTTTATCTCTCAAATCTTCATTTAACACTAAAATGGTATAAACATTAGCTATTCTATTACATCCATTCAGTTCAGAAACCACAACAATAAATAAGACAACAAATCCATAACCTAATCATACATATTCAACTAAATAGCTATATTAATTCTCAAGAAAAGAGATCAGCCCATCATGGATATCATAACATTCATCATTAATAAACACTTTAATCGTATGTTATTATTAACAAAATTATTAAAGAAATAATAAACAGTGAATACCAAATGGTTATCAAAAGAAAACAAATAACAATTGGCTAAACTAATAAGAGTATAAGTTAGTTAATAATAGACAATAAAATGAAAGAAACAAAACACCAAATGTGGAACATAATAGGCAAACAAATCATAGGATGAAGAGTTATGGAGATCTCCAGTTCCTCTTAAGCTTCTAGCTTTGGCTCTCACCTTCTGCTTCAGCTTCTTACCTAGATGAATGTTCACTTAGGTTGAATGGAATTCAACTCTAGCTCTCGTTTTCGACATCTCCTAAGTTTCCACTTCTCTGTTGTTTTGCTCTTCTCCCGACTCACTTTGTTTTCTTTCTCTCTCTATCTCTCTGTTGCTCCCAAATGAGTCTATAATGTCCCCCAATGGAAGATGTGTTTGTAGGGTTTTGTGTATAGCTTCTCCCCCCTTTTATGTATCCTTCCTCTTTTCTTTTATAGCTCGACTCTAGGTTTAAGGTTGCTTGGTTGTTACACCATCAACTTGCACGTGTTAGACTCAATGATATTGTCAAAGAATTTGCACAGGGGTGACAAGTCATACACGATGGTGACATACTAATTTAAATTAAGTATTAGTCATGCATGATGGTGACATTCAAGTCACCATCATGACTAACATTTAATTTAATTAAATGTTAGTCACACCACCTTTAATTTGGTGACACTTTTCACCATCATAAGATGATGAACTTGTTACCACTTTTCTTTTCTTTTTGTTTTTTAATTTTTTGATTTCTCTTTTCATAGAAAATTTATGTGACTTTCTCTTCAACTTATATGTGAAATTCACAAAATAATCCAATTAACATTCATGTAATATTCACACCATTGCCACTCAATTTATCTCACATTTGGATTAAAACACAAAGATTTGTAACTAAAATCAAGATATAAAGGAAATTAAAAGCAGTAGAAACTAGATGCAACAATTCCCCCACACTTATACTATGCCTGTACTCAAGCATAATAAAGAACACTAGACTATAAAAGAACAAATAATGGAAACAACAATTTTCCTAAATAATAGTCAAAGATATCAATAATCATTCCAATAAACACAATCTAAGAAATTGAAACTCATAATACTCCATGAACAACCAATTTTTTGCATATTTAGCCAAAATCAACAAGCACTTCAATTCAAAGAACCATCAATAAGTGTGATAGACACTCACTCCATTCTCTGTCCTCTTAAGCATTCAAAGGTAGTAAATATTCACTCATCGTTCATTTTATGTGAGGTATCTACCATAGGCTTTCTTACTAATCCAGTCTTCACTATTCATATCAAACAAAAAACATCAATTTGAAGGTATTTATTTCGGTTGTAATGGGGTCGGGCTAAGGGTAGGTAAAAGGAAAATTATAGTTTAAAGCCATAGAGCTAATTGAGCATTCAAAATAATTCAGAAAAATGACAAATAAAACACTCAAGTCTTTATTCTAATGCAATAAAGTTAGCACTCCCCATTTTTACCTCTCTCCTTTTCTTTCATTTTCTGATCGTTTTCTCTTTCCTTTGTTTCTTTTCAATTCATTTTTTCTTTTCCGTTCATTTTTAATTCTTTCTTTTCTTTTTTAATTATTTATTTATTCATTTAAAATACGGAAATTAAGAGAAGAAAAATATAACGGAGAGAAAATTACTACAACCATGGCCATCCCTAATTCAAAAGCCAACCATAATCTATAATTCCCCTACATATATTCCCTAAACTCAGTTATACCTTTTCAAATGGTCAACCTGCCCTTATGGTAAGTGTAAATACACCTAACCTAGGTCATCGACGTCGATGTCACCTCTAAACTAGCGTCAGGACTTCTAGCCCTTTATGGGTCTCTCCTAAGAAAATGCTTCAGCCCCCACGTTATAACCCCAACTGAAGACCCCCCTATCTGATCTTCCCTATTGCGCTTCTTCTCTATGCTCCTATTCTGGCAAGCTATTATTTTATGATGTGATAAATTAACATGTTGGTCCACATATACTGTTCATGTCTTACTTAAACCCTCCTTGATGTCTTCTCTTGAACGCAATCTTTACTTGCGTTTAACGCAGTTGGTTGCATGAAACGCAGACATTATTTCCTACTTCATGTTGCACCATTTTACTCATTTTCTAGCTATCCATCTTTATTCCCTCTAGCAGCCGTGAGATTAATTAATGAATGACATTAATTTCATGTTGAAGATAATTTGCATCCATAATCCATGCAGCTCACATTCTTTGTATTTTTTCTTCTTTTAATTTTCTTCTTGCCTTTTAATTTTCTTCTTTTTACTTCATAAAGACACGTGAAAATTAATCTTCATAAAATAACCAAATTATAGAGCTTTTAACTTACTTTAGCTTATTTGCTTTCAAATTGTGCCAAAAATCATGGATGAGTCAAAATGAGTATCTTAAGCAATTTAATGTCATTAATCAGTAACTGTTATGTAATAATTAAACAATCAATTAAGAATATATCAAAAAGGTTTCACGTAAGCTCAAATGGGGCTTACTAAGGGTGACATTATGGTGACTTTTTAAGCTAATGTGGTAAATCCTAATTGCCTTCATCATTTTAATGTTTGTATAAGGTTATATGATCTCAACTAGTATTTGCAAGCAAGTTATATAGTTCCTTAATCATGAAGGAACACTCTCAACAAAGAATACTTGAAATTGATTTTTAATAATTCAAAAAGGTTCAAATTCTTGCCAAATGAAAAGTTTCATTCATCTATCATAATAAACTAATGTCCTTTTAATCAAAATCTAAGTTAGTCAGTATAAGTATGCAAGTATATTCATTCACTCATATTATGCATTTCTAATCTCAATTGAGTTCATTTAATGATCATGCATATCTAAATAATAAATGGGAAAACAAACATATAATACACAATTAATACTCCCCCACACTTAAACATCACATTATAACTAATGTGACTCAAAAAAGTAAAAGAGGGGTCTAGGACAAAAGACAAAATTAACATGAATGAGGACAAACATTAAAGACTATACGAAATTAAGCTGCATGCAATACAAATAATAAAAAGAACAAGGAAAGGAATAAGATATGAAAGTGTGGTGGTAGCCCTGTCGATAAGATGTAGTGCATGGCAATAAGCAAGGTGTCCGAAATTGAGGAGTGGAGACAGCTACGAGGAAGACAAATATAAGAGATTGAAAAGAAGGCCTATGCACATAAAGCAAATAGATTAAGTCAAGTTTTACTAAAAGAAATAACAAACAACTAAATTAAATCTTTAATGTCTTTTAGCTAGACACCTCAATCGTTAACCTCAAGGTGGATCTTCCAAAGTGATCAATTCCACCATTGTCTTCTCTTCACGGGTCTTTTCTCCAAAAATTGTCTAGCCTCTCCCGCAGTTTCATCGTCCAGCAATTGACAACATTTATCAATCTCCCTCAGCAAGCTCAACTTCTTTTCTTCTTCTTTATTAAAGAATGAGAATTCTACTATTTCTCCTAAAACAATCATGCTCAGCTTTTCGTTCTTCACATCAATCAAGGTATTAGTAGTTGGTAGTTATGCATTAGTGTGTGTTTTTTCTAAGTATTTGGTATGTGTTTCTTGCATGAAAGGTTGTTATTGTTGTGTTTTAGGACTTATTTTGTGTTTTTTTGTTTAGTTTGATCTTCATGGTTTTTCTTTCATGTTTGATGTTGGTTTAGGGTAAGAATTGATCATTTTGGTGTAGGAATGGAGGGTGGCCACCTTTCTCATTAAGTTAGGGACCAAAAGCGGAAAAGAGAAATGGAGGAGCTGTAGAACAAGAACCCACGATCATGGGAACTGGAGTCAGAAAAAACATGAGGGTTTCACTTATTTTTAGGGTTTTGTGACTTGATATAAGGGCACAACTCCCTAAGGCTGAGAGGGTGATGATAGAACCTGCCTCTTTGAGCTACAAAATAGATTTAGAGCCTTAAGAGAGGTGGAGAATCAAGTTTTCATTCAAATTTGGGCAAAGAGCACACTAACTCTAGATTTTCGAGGTTTGGGCAAAGAAGGGGAGGAGCTTGCTTCATCTAGTTTTTATTCCTTTTTCTCTTCTAGCATCTTTATGATGGATATTTTTGGTTGTTGGGGATGTTAATGACATTATGAGTGGTTGAGTTATTTTTAGAGATTACTTTTGAATTACTTCTTGAACTCCTACTTTATTGATTTGAATGAATGATGCTTTTGAATATTGAGCTTATACCTTGCAATATATTGAGAAATTGAGTTGGGTAGATTGTGTAGACTGTACAGTGAGAATTGGCACTCTATAAACCTACTTCATCAAGTTAATTGAATAGTTAGAGAGAGAGAGTTGGTTAATTAGTTGATTACCTATAGGATAACTTCATAACTAGTTGAATTGGTGGACTGATTTTGTAGATTGAGAGATTGCTTAATCATTTCCATTTAATTTGGATAAGACGATTAAGTAGACCTTGAGAGAGGGTAGTTAATACATTAGGACATCTTAGGTGAGGCACAATTCAATTAACAAGTTAGGAGGGAGATAAAATAGGAAAAAAGTGATCTCTAGTTGTTAAGTCTAGTACTATAAGTTTTTGCACTTTTGCTTTATCATTTATTCATTGATAGTTTTTTGATTTAGTTTAATTTTAGTTTATATTGATTAAAATTGATTCTTAAATGAAGCAGTCTAAACTAAGTAGTGTCTAAGCACAATCTCTGAGGGATCGATATCTTTTGTTTACAAAAAGTTACACCCCATACACTTGCAATTTTGAGTGTAAAGCTAGTGAATTGGTTTTATAATCAACAAGTTTTTAGCACCATTGTCAGGGATTGTTTGTTTAGTATATTGTTTAGTTTAGGTAAATTTGATTTGAGAGTGTTTGATAATTTTCCTTATGTATTTGTAGGTGTATGAACACAAAAAGCACTTAAAGGTCCAACGAAGCTTTTGAAGAAGAATTTTCTGATATTACAAGACAAGAGAGGAGGTTAAGGAGAGCAAAACGCCAAAATTCCTATATAGGAGCAAGTCACCCATGCTTTCCTTGCCAAGTACTTCCCATTGACAAAGACTACGCGGATCATCAAGGAAATTACAAACCTTCATAAAAATGATGGGGAGTCATTATATGAAGCTTAGGAGAGGTTTAAAGAGTTGCAAAGAAGTTGCCCACACCACAACTTTCCAAGTGAGTTCTTACTATAAACGTTATATAATGGTGTGAATCAGACTACATGAGGGATAATAGATGCCACGGCTAGAGGGTCATTAATGAGGAAAGTCATTGAGTCCGCTCATGATTTTTTAGAGGAGTTGTTAGGTAATAGTTACAAGTGGTCAAATGAAAGGAGTAGGTAAGGCACAAAGGAATAACAAGGCATGATTCCAGTTGATTCTATCACAGCCTTGCAGGCTCAGGTTTTGCCCTTACTAAGTAGTGGAACAATATGAAAGGATCTTCTTCATCCATAATCAAAGCCATGCAACTCCAATGAGAGTTATGTAGGTGCTTCTTATTAGGGGCTAGTAGCATAGAACAAGTAAATTAATTGGGCCAACCACATCGAGGTAACAATCCATACTCTAACATTTATAATCTAGGGTGGGAAAATAACACAAATTTTGCTTAGAGTACTGACAATGTAGGTGGCCAAGAAAAATCGAAAATATTGCTCAAATTTTAGCAAGATCGTCTTGGGTCTTTGAAGAGAAAAATGGACAAGTTAATAGACGTATTGGGGTCCAAATTCTCAAGCCAAGAGGAAATTCAATAAAGGCAAGAAGAGAATCAGAAACGGATGTTTACAAATCAGGATGCCAAATTTGATCAAATTTTGAAGAACCATGCTTCCTCCATCCAAAACTTGGAGGTTGAGGTAGGTCAACTTGCTACTGCTTTGTCTTATAGAAATGTAGGTAGCCTACTAAGCAACATTGAAGCCAACCCAAAGGAACAACTTAAGGCTTTCACACTTTAGAGTGGCAAGCAACTGCAGGAACTAAGTGTGCAAAAGGAGAGTCAAACAAAGGTGAAAGGCAAGGAGATATAAGAAGAGAATGTAGAAGAGATGCCATATATACCACCACCACTCTACAAGCCTAAACTTTCGTATCCACAAAGGGTGAGACAACATCAAGTAGACACTCAGTTATCTAAGTTTACGGAGAAACTGAAAAAGCTTTATATTAAATTATTATTGGTGGAAGCCTTAGAGTGAATGCCCAAGTATGCGAAGTTTCTTAAGGACATACTTACACATAAACACAATTGGGAGGACAATCAGATGGTAACCTTAATGGAGAATTATAGTTCGATCGTCTCAAGCACAATGCCTTCAAAACTACAAGATCTAGTGAGTTTTACTATTCCATGTGTTGTTGGTGACTTTGAATTTTCTAAATGATTAGGTGCAAGTATTAACTTGACACCTTTGTCTATTTTCAAGAAATTAGGATTAGGAGAGGTCAAGCCAACATTCATGGTAATTTAGCTTGCAGATCAATCCATCAAGAGGTCATTTGGAGTTGTAGAAGATATGTTGGTAAAAGTGGATAAATGTATCATTCTTGTTGATTTTATTGTGTTGGATTTTTAAGCCAATAGAAATTGTCCATTGATTTTGGGTAGGCCCTTTATAAATACTGGTAGGGAATTAGTTGATGTACATGAAGGAAAACTTTTTTTTTGTAATTGGTGATGGGTAGGTTGAATTTAACATGTCTAAATCTTTGAAGAAGTCAATGAATTGTACTGCATGTATGAAGATTGATGTTGTGGATGAGTGTGTGAAGAAAGTTAAAGAGGAAGTTGATGAAGTTATTGAAGTACACAAGGATGAGAGTGTAAAAGAAGTGGAATTATGTGAGGGAGTTGAAAAGCAGAATTTAGAGAGAATAGCTACACCCACTCCACCTTCCATTGTTAAACCCCCACTTTAGGTAAGAACCATGCCCTACCCATCATTATCTCCAACCAATTGGATTATGAGCAAGAAGAGAAAGTGGTGGAGACCATTAAGAAGAGGATGAGATCCATGGGATGGAAAATTTCTGATATTAGGGGGATTAGCCCCAGTTTGGTGATGCCCTAGAAGAAGGATGTAAATCAGAGAGGGAGAGACAGAGAAGGTTCAATATAAACATGTAAGAGGTTGTGAAGAAGGAGGTAGTGAGGCTGTTAGATGTGAGGATCATTTACCCCATTTTAGATAGTGAGTGGGTGAGTCTAGTACAGTATGTGCCTAAGAAGGGAGGCATGACAGTGATAGAGAATGAAAAAAGTGAAAAGATTTCTACTAGGACCATCACAGGTTGGAGAGAGTGTATTGATTACCAAAAGCTCAATTTGTCCATTAAGAAAGATCATTTCCCTTTACCTTTTATGGATCAAATGATTGAGAGGGAGCTGGCTATGCATTTAACTGTTTTCTTGATGGATACTCAGGGTACAATTAGGTGTTTATATACCCACAGGATCAAGAGAAGACCACTTTCACTTGTCCTTATGGGACTTTCACTTATAGAAGGATGCCTTTTGGTTTACACAATGCAATGGACACATTCCAAAGGTACATGATTGCCATTTCTTCAGACATGAATGAGAACCTCAAGAAGGTATTTATGGATGACTTCTCTATCTTTGGAGATTCGTTTAATCATTGCTTATTTAATTTAGACATAGTGCTTCAAAGATGCGAGGAGTCCCGTTTAGTCTTGAATTGGGACAGGTTTCATTTTATGGTCCAAGAGGGAATTGTACTAGGTCATAAGATCTCACATAGAAGGATTGAGGTAGATCGAGCTATGACTAAAGTGATTAAAAAGCTACCACCTTGATAGGTGTGAATTGCATCATGTTTTAGGGCTTAATTTATTATGTATTAAGTGTTAATTAGAGTGTTTAGTAAGTGTTTAGTTAGAATTATGTTAGTTTGCGTGTTTAAGTGTTTTTATGGATTAGTAGTGTTTAAGTTTTAGTTTGTGTGTTTAAGTGTTTTTATGGATTAGTATAAGTATTTGAGCTTAAATATTAAGTTTTTTACGTACCTTGATGCGTTTGTTAGTATTTTAGGGTCAACTGGAAAGAATGGAGAAGTTTTAGAGACTTTTTGGCTGAAACAACGGCCCATAGTCATGGCATAATAGGCCAAGATTGTGAGAAACACATGAGAGCTAGCCCACGATTGTGGCATTTGGGCCACGATCATGGCCATGCCAGAACCCATGATCGTGGCTTGATTGCCAGTTATGACAGAAAGGGTTGGATGTAGGCCACGATCATGGCATACAGGGCCATGATCGTGGCCTATGTCGAGCAGACTTATAAACAGAAGAAAACGTCAAGTTTTGAGGATTTTTTGGACCTTTTCGGTCTTGAAAAAACCTTAGTGCTACTCAAGACTAAAAAGGTATATAAAGAACATGAAGAACATAAGAGAGAGAGCTTTTGCATCAGCCACAATCCTGAAACCCTAGAGAGTTTTATTGAGAGATTGAGAAAGAAACAAATGCAGAAAGACGTGGAGAAGAAGCCTACACAAAGTACTTCCCAGAATATGAGGTTTCCCGTCGTTGCTACCTCTGTCATCCATTCTAAGTCTATTTATGGTTTTATTTCATTCTTTATGATTGTATATAATTTGAGATAGCCATAAATGATAGATTTATTAAATATTGAGGATTTGTCTAAACTCACCTTGGGGATATTTTGTCTTTGATACTAATGAATTTTGATTGATTGCATTTTTATTGAATTTCTTGTGATTTCAATTCTACACTTACATAATTTGGTAACAAACCGAGAGGGTGAACTAAGTGAAAAATTATTAAATTGGACTAATAAGAGTTAGGTAATTTAATAGATGAAGAATTGAATCAAATCAGTAAATTTGTATAACGAGAGATCTTGCATAGGTTTTCGGTAGTTTATTAGATAATTTTAGATATAATTTAGGCTTTGGATAAATTGTGAATCAAGAGGTTTATAAATTAGGGTTAATGCTTATAACTCGAGAGAGAGTAATCATCCCTAGGATCGTCTAGAATCGATAATTAAATGAATTCATAATCAATTAGGTTTTGATTAAAGTCGGATAAAAATCCTTTTTCTCTCAATTGGAAGTTTTTAGGTTGTTTTGCTATTGGGTGTTACATCTGCTATCTTGTTATTATTTTCGAATTTGATTATTGAAATTAATTGTGCAATTAAAATGTTTTCATGTTTAGTTTTATTCTTTTTGAATTATTACGAATTAAGTTCAAATTTAGATTTTAGTATTAGATTAACCCTCCTCATAAGATCGACACCTTAGGTACTACACAAACAACTGTACGCTTGCAGCAGCTTTTCTTGATCATGCAGGGTTTTACAAACAGTTCATTAAGGATTTTTCTTTTATTGATAGACTCTTAACTAATTTATTAGTTAAAGATGTGCCTTTTATGTTTGACGATGATTGTTTGGATTCTTTTAACAAGTTGAAGAAGGCACTTACAACAACACCCATTTTGACATCGCTAGATTGGTCTCTTCCCTTCGAGATTATATGTGATGCAAGTGACCATGCTATTGGTTGTCTACTTGGCCAACGGAAGGAGAAAAGATTGCATGTCATCTACTACATAAGCAAGACCTTGACAGGAGCATAACTGAACTACACCATTACTGAGAAGGAATTGCTTGCAGTGTTATTTGCATGTGAGAAATTTCATTCTTGTATTTTGGGCTTACAAGTTATTGGTTTTAAAGACTACGTAGTGTTATGTTATCTCTTTTCCAAGAAGGATGTCAAGGTTAGGCTCATATGGTGGGTGCTTCTACTATAAGAATTCAACATTGAGATTAAAGACAAGAATGGAGTAGAAAATGTTGTAGCAGACCACTTATTACGATTTGAAGGGGGCACCATGAAGAAGAAGAGGAAATCGCGGAGAGCTTTCCTAATGAGGCTTTAATGATGGTAAAAAATCCTTTTTGTCCTTGATTTGTAGATATTGCAAACTACCTCTCAGGTGGTATTCTTACTTCTAGTATCTCATATAAAAAAAAAACATTTCTTATTCCAATTTTATCGCTAGATTTGGGATGAACCTGTGTTTTATAAAATTTATGCTAATAATATGATTCTCAGGTGTGTCCCTGAAGATGAAAAGCCTAACATTTTGACTCAACATTATAGTTTAGTGTATACAGGACACTATGGAGTGAACAAGATGGCAGTTTGTATCTTGGAATGTGGGTACTAGTGGCCAAGTTTGTTCAAGGATGCCTAAAACTTTGTGCCACAGTGTGATAGACTCCAGAGAGTGGGCAACATATCAAAGAAGGATGAGATGCCACTTTTGAACATCATGGAAGTGGAAATACTTGATATGTGGGGCTTAGATTTTATAGTACCATTCCCATCTTCCTTAGGGAACACATACATATTGGTTGGAGTTGGTTATGTGTCAAAGTGGGTTAAAGCCGTAGCTACTCCAACTAATGATGGTAAGGTGGTGCAAAGATTTATCAAGAAGATTTTCACCAAATTTGGAGTGCCTAGAGTGATAATCAGTGATGGAGGGAGTCATTTTTTACAATAACCATTTGAAACTCTATTGAAAAGATATAATGTACATCATTAAGCGGTCACCCCTTACCACCCCCAAACCGGTGGGCAAGTGGAGGTAGTGAACAGAGAGTTGAAGAAGATTTTGGAGAAAGTAGTGAGCACTTAAAGGAAAGATTGGGCTTTGAAGTTAGATGATACACTTTGGACGTATAAGACAGCCTTCAAGACACCCATAAGTACTACTTCATATAGACTTGTGTATGGCAAGGATTGCCATTTACCGTTAAAGTTGGAGCATAGAGCCTATTGGGCAATTTGAAAGTTGACTATGGATTGGAAGCTTATAGGTGAGAAGAGATTGTTACAACTTCGAAAATTGGAATAGATGAATTTGAAGCTTATGAAAATGCTAAGTTATATAAAGAAAGAGCAAAAAAGTGTCATAATGCTCACATTAAAAAGAAGGAGTTTAAGAGTGGGAACTTGGTGCTTTTATTCAATTCACGACTTTGGAAAGCTCAAAGTCAAGATGGAGTAGACCCTTCAAGGTTCTTCAAGTGTTTCCCCATGGAGCTTTGGAGTTAGAAAATGACAAGGGTGAAGCATTCAAGCTCAATAGGCATAGGTGTAAGCCATACTATGGAGGAACATACTCACAAGAAAGGGAAATCATCTCTTTCCTTTCTTCCACTATTTCATGAATGCATGTGGAATGGTCAAGCTAATGAGCTTACCTTAGCATGTTTACCTTTCTTTTGTTTGTCTTTGTTTACTTGTTTGTTTGGTTTTTGGTATGAGTTTACTATGATTTCTTGGTGTTTACTTGGGTTTTGTTTGAGTTTTAACTTGTTTTCTCTTCAAATTTCTTGTTAGTTAGGTGATTTTGATGTGTTTACAGGTTGCGTGAATATTGGGAATGAATGCTAAGCTTGGAAGAGGGCTAAAAGGCTAGAAAATAAAGATTGGGTGTTTGTACAGTGCCCACGATTGTGGGAAAGCTCTTCAGAAAGTTTCTGGAATCTTAACCCATAATCACGGGAAGCATAGGGATTCCTACGGTCTTGGGATCCCTAGCCCGAAGAATTTTTAAAACCCCTCATTCTTTCTTCTTTCTTCATCTTTTCACATTCTCTCACTCTAAAACACAAAACCCAGTTATCAATCTTGGTATTTTCTCCACTTTTTCCATCATTATTCACTCCTTTAACACTTATTTCATATTACCAACTAAAGAATCCAAGGATTTGGTAAGTTTTTCTCTCTTTCTCTTTCAAAAACGTGCTAATCTCTCTCTTGACTATTTTTACAAGTTTTTCTCCTTAAATGGCTCCAAGGAAGCTTCTAGCCTATAAAGCAACCGACCAACTGCACCTTCAAGTCTCTGGAGAAGGTAAATGTGATATAGCAGTCGCTTTTCATACCCCATTCCCTATTTTTTCAGAAGAAGAAGGTATGAGATTCTAGGATTTTAAGGATAGAGAGTTATTACCTTCTAGGTACTTTGATTTTAAACTATTAGAAACTCTAGGAATAGGACAAAACATTGAAAGATTAGCTGCAAATATTGGTTGTGATCGTTTAATTCATTTTGATTTATTGACATACCCCACAATGACTATAGAAATTTTCACCACTGTGCACTTCAATACAAAAATGGACAGATTCTGGTTTAAGATAGGTGGCCATATATATAGGGTGGATTATACTATCATTTGTACGCTCTTTGAATTGTCTAACACCAAATTTTTAGATGACCATGATTTTAATGTGGATGATTATTGGAAGATCCTTACAAGTGAAAACATTTCTGACTCTAGGAATGTACCCAACCCTTTCATTTGTAGCATCAAGCACTTATTTCTTCACAAGTTTATATGCCTAATTGTTTTTAACAAACTGAAAGCAACAAGCATTCTGCTAAGGAACATTTCTTTCTTTGGTGCATGGATCATAAATTTAAAGTGAATAACTATTATTGCTTTTTTTGATCTATTATGGGTTCCATTACTAAGAAAAACTCATAATTTGGCATGACTTACATTGTTACTTCTTTGGATTTGCACTACAATCTTGATGTGGATGGTTTATGCATAGCTAGACCTGATATGTTTGATATACCTTATTTGAGAAGCTTTGAAATTTTGGAGCCCCATTATATGGAGCTTCGAAATGCTCAGATGCACACCACTGTTAAGAATAGGAAGGGCAAGGATGCAACCACTTCTCAACCGTCCTGCTCTTAATAAATGTAGTAGTAGCTGTCGACAAGTTTCAGTAAATCCTCAACAAATGACATTGAAAATTAATGAGATTGACACCCAGATGAGACAAAGGCATAAACAGCATTGGTACATCAAAAAGAAATTCCTTAAGTTCATCCAGATGAAAAGCATTGAAGTCCCTTCCCCTACGGGTTCGCCATTATAATCTTCATGAAGCTTTCTTACCCTTTACTTTTTATGTTGTTTTATTTACCTTATTAATTGTTTTACTTACTTGTTTGTTTGATGTTGTGTTTTTTGTTTTGGTTTCCTTTTATGGTTACCTTGTCACATTGAGGACAATATGTTATCTAACTATAAGGAGGTGATAGTTGCTTTGTCAATTACATTGTTTTAATTTGTTTTAGTCACTGTTTGCATTTTGTTAATTAGGATACATGTTTTAGGCATATTTGGCTATTGTTTTATGTTGTTTTGTGTTAGCAATGGAGCCACACTTAAATCATTTTGATTTATTCTACTATGAGATTCTGTCATGCTAGATGGAAAGAGATTAAATGCGTGCTTGAACTCATATCAGGTTACTTGAGTAGAGTGAACCATGTTGAATGATGAAAAGTAGTTGGTTGCATAAGCTTATTCAGAATTTGACATTTGACCAATGAGGTATTGTAAAGATGCATAATAAATTTTCATTTGAGCCAATGTGAGGATTGAGCCTATATGACTCCATCTATAGTCATTTCATTTACTTCCTTGTGTGATGCTTCCTTAGGTAATTACCTTCAGAACTTGCTTTGAATCGATTTAAATCTACTGGATGTATACTAGATAAAAATGATTAAGGCCCTTTTTATGTTAATCCTTGGCTTAAATGACCTACCTTTGTTATTATCCCTTGTTAGCCCCGTTGAGCGTTTAACCCTTTTGTTTCTTGAAATACCCCATTATAAAAGCTCAAATCCCATTAGCTTACCCAATCATACGTTTAATAGAGTGTTAAATGATGCATTAATTTAGATTTTTTTTGCTACAAAATTTTTTTTTGAGATAAGTGATACTTCTACTCTTAGAGCTCATTACATTTACTAACTATTTTGTATTTTTCTTCACTATTATACAAAAAGAAAAAGAAAAAAGAAAAAAGAAAAAAGAAAAAATAAAAGAAGAAAAGAAAAAGGAAGAACATCTTAGTAGCAACAATAAGTGCAAAGTAGTAGTATATTTACATTTGTGTATCTCATAAATATGTTTTGTTATCCCTTTGTTCACTTATTACTTTATGAATGCTTGTATTAACCCTTTACCCCTTTTAACCCACCTTAACCCTTAGAACATTACAACCCAAAGCAAGTCCTTTTGATCTATTTGATAGTTGTGATTTGCATGATGTTTTAGGGTTCAATTTGTTAGGTATTTAGTGTTAATATGAGTGTTTAGTGTGTATTTAGGTTTCAATTGTGTTAATTTATGTGTTTAATTGTTTTTATGGGTTAGTATGAGTCTTTGAGCTTAAATGGTATATTTTTAAGGTACCTTGATGGGTTTATTTGTGTTTCAGGGTAATCAGCGAAGAATGGAGAAGTTTCGAAGAGTTTTGGCCAAAAACACAGCCCAAAATCGTGACATAACAGGCCACGATTGTGATAGAAAGAGGCAAGCTAAAAGGACCCTGGCCACGATTGTGTACTTTAGACGATGATCGTGACAGAGAGCTATGCAGTAGGCCATGATCATGACAGAAAGGTTTAGGCTCCTGCCACGGTAGTGGCCTACGTTGGGCTAATACAGAAACTCGAGTTTTGTGTGACTTTTCAGACTGTTTTAACCCCAGATTAAACCTAAGGCTTCCAAGATATAAAAGAAACATTACAAGACAGAGAGAGTAAACTTTAATAGAGCTTTTCACTTCAACAAATTCAAAACCCTAGAGTGCTATTGAATGAGTTGAGGAAGGAGACAAAAGAAGATAGACATGGAGACGATGCTTGACACAAGGACTTCCCGAAACAGGTGGTTTCCTGTAGTTGCTACCTCCAAGAGTCCTTTCTAACAGTTTTTTTGATTTTTATTTCAATTTTATTGATGTATGAAATTGAGATAGTGTTGGATCCCACTTTGAGGATTTTTATATTTTTATTTTATTTTAATTATTTTATTAGATTATCGAGCATGGAAAATAAATTAGAAAGTATGAAGTTGAAATTTTTGGAGTTTAATATGGTATATTATGGATTTTGTTAAGGTGGTATAAAGTAAAAGAAGGAGTTAGTAGGAATTTCATGAATAAGGAAGGGCAAAGAGTGGAAACTCAAAAA
>JANZXR010357965.1:0-21093 GCA_027575705.1 Erythroxylum echinodendron
TTTGACAGAAGTGGAGGGGGTGAGCTTAAAGCTCGTGGGAAACAGGCTTATAACTCAGAACAAGCAGAAAACCTTTTCACAGTTAAAACGTACTTGGTTTCAAATCATGCATGCATTCATCATGTCAGACAATTCATGAACACTTAAACACATCAGAATGGTTCGAGTGGATCCAAAATAGAACGTACTACACATTTCCCTTAAAGGGTCCTGTGTAGCCGTGAACAAAACGTACTAGGCAATTCCATTTTCTGGTTTTGCGTAGCTGTGAACAGAGGGGAGTCCTTGAAGGAGCTCCATGCCACTAGCGGGCAGGTCGGAGAAGCCTTTAGACGAGTTCACTGTCTTAACAGAGGGGACCATAACAAACCCACATAGCACAGAATTTTCATGCTCTTGAAAACTTTCTGGCCAAAATGGTAGTTCTTAAAGTTCTTTCCTTTCAGATCAGAAAATTGTTTTCGAAAGTATGCAACTTTTTTTGCAGAAAACAACTTTGTTTGCAAAACATGCAGAAACTTGGTTTCATACAGTATGCAACTTGAAGAAAACATTTTTGTATGAAAACATGCAGCATCTACTGACATTTTGTACCATATCATAATAGAACAAAGATGCAACAAATATATGCAGAAATCGTAGTCATTGAAAACAAACATTTTTGGCTTATTTCTTCATTATAAAACTGTAACCCACCTTAAGATCTTTGCTTGCTTTTGTATCCGACTTATAGATGTCTTTCCTCTTGATTTCTTTGCCTCTTTTGAACCCCTCCTTGATTTTCTTCATAAAAGAACCATAACTCGTATTTAACAACAATATCCAGAATCGGCTAAACTATAATGCACAATCCTAAAATGACTTACTATGTTTCTTCACCAAGCAATGAGATTCTTAACTCCACAGAAAGCTCCTTCCTCCTTCTTTCTTGTTCTCCTCTTGCATGCACTCGGATTCTCTCTTTAAGCTTTACATAAATTTCAACTTAGCTCACAACTCTATTCTTTCACTGTCATCCAAAGCCTCTCTTTTCTTCTGTTCTTTCATTCACGTTACACCTGCTAAGAAGACATGTCCACCATACCTTGCCCAAAAGTCCACTTTACCCTTAGCTCTTAAGCTATATTTCGAAAATGCCCTCAATTTCTTCTCATGCTTCTATTTCATAAGATATCATGCTTCAGTTAATTTGGATAAATTTTTCATGGGCCGACAGATGGTCAGTCAAAGAGGATCATTTAGACACTGAAGGACATGCTAAGAGCATGTGTGACGAAGTTCTAAAGAACCTTGAACTAGCACTTGCCTTTGATTGAATTTCCTTATAACAATAGTTGTCAGACAAGTATCAGTATGCCACCATATGAAACACTTTATGGAAGAAAGTGCAGGATACCTCTATGTTGGGATGAGGTTCATACATCCAAAGTTAAAGGAGACGAATTGATAGAAACTATCAATTAGAAAGTAAAAGTCATCTGGGAGAAAATGAAAGCCGCCCAAGATCGTCAAAAGAATTATGCGAATAAGAGGTGTAGTTGGTGATTTGGTTTTCCTTCAAATATCACCATAGAAAGGTATTATCTGATTTCAGAGTTAAGGGAAGCTAAAACCTCAATATATCTAAACTTTCTGTATCCTGAAGCTTGTCGAGAATGTGGCGTATTGGTTAGAATTGCCCCCAAATTTAGATAGGATCTATAATGTGTTCCATGTATTGGTGCTTAAGAAGTATATATTAGACCAATCTCATGTGTTGGAGACACGTCTAATAGAGCTGAGAGAAGACCTGAGTTTTAAGGTAAAAACAGTCCAGAAATTGGATTGGCAGATAAAGGGGTTATATAGCAAGGAAGTTCCCAAGGTCAAAGTTCTTTGGAAAAGAGACAGGGTCAAGGAGATGACATGGGAGCCTGAGGATGCTATGATACATTAGTACCCCTATTTATTTGTATCCTCAACTTAGGAGTTTTGAGGACGAAACTTTTTTGAGGAGGGGATGACTTATAACGCCGTACTTTCTGAGCCCTTTTGTATTGGTCTGTACTTAGAGATACTACTGTTATTGATATAAATACATGATTTTATATGACTTGAAAAATGCATTTGAATCCTCTCGGTATACATATGCCAGTGATATATAATGTTATATGCCTTTACATGAACTTAGAGTTCATCGGTGTGTGAAATCTTGGAGATTTATGATATATAAGCTTCTAAGTGTATAAAACTGAGTCTATTGGATGGATATGGCCATAGTGGCCAAGTTAAATGTGTTATAATGCCTTAAAGGTGATTAGACATGATTTACAGACTTACTGGACACTTAGAAAGCTTAATTGGATAAGTTGATGTACATAAGGGCTTAATTGCAAATTTAGGAAAAGTTTGAAAGGTATAATGGTAATGTCATATAAGATAAGGGCAAAAAGGTAAATTCACCATGCATAGTCAAAGAATATTCAATATTCTAGACCATTATTCCTTGTGTGTGGCCATGCACCCCACCATTTGGCATTAAAACACTTTGTTTTAATTAAAAGAAAGGAGAAGGAAGGAGAAGAGAGGAGAAGAAGAACACTTTCGGCCATCACCCAACTTTCACCATTTTTTTTATTCTTCAACCCAAACCAAGGTGTTCTAAGTTAATTTGGGATCAAGGAACTCAAATCTATCATCATATTTAAGAAATTCTCAAAGGATTATAAGATATCACCAATGGAAAGGTTAGGTAAATTTTGTCTTATCTCTCTCTACATTATGATTTTGAGTCTGGTGTTAAGATATGTTATTCTCCATACTTGACTGTGCATAAAAGATGGTTTAGATGAATGAAATGAGTCATGGAGAAGTTCTCCTTACGACAAAACTGAGTGCCCTCTCTTTGGTGAAAGTTTGTAAAAATTTGAACATCTTTTAAAATTGATGGTTTAAATGAATTCTATGGTGATAATTGTGTATCTATAATGTGAATTGAAGATGAAAAATGAGGAAGATGTACATTGGAAAGAGCCTTTCAAGTTTATGACCTTAGGTGTTTGATAAACTGCCTAAGTGAACTTGGCTTAGGATTCAAGGATTGTAATGTTTTACATTGGAAAAAGACTTTTATGTTTACTTAGATTAAACTTGATTTTTTTCTTAAATTGATGAGTAGTGGCCTAATGTGCTTGGATAAAAATGTTCTTAATTATGTTTTGGAAAATGTGTAAGTATTGGACCAAAGGCAGTAAATGCCTTGGAAAATGCAAAAGAAAACTTATGTGAATAATAAGGGAAGTAACCATATAAGAACCTTAATGGCTGAATCCTATAGCCTAAGAATCCTATAGCCTAAAGATTATGATATTGTGTTTTATACACTTATACGGCGGTGTATAAATATAAAAAATATGTTTAAGTAGTAAATACATTGCCTATTGTTTGTATAAAGGCTCGGGAGCTATAGATCAAGGAGCTTGTATAGAGGATTGTTAAAGTCAAGGAAGTTTACACCTTCTTTTGATGTGAGTTGGGGAAAACATATCTCTCGAATGGGACTAGGACAACCCATGCATAATGACTTGTATGTGAATTTTGAACTTAGGTAATGCATAGTAAAATTGAATTTCAAATAGATGCTAGTATACTTATGCATCTAATAAACGACATTTGTTTTAAATAACTCTTACACTTAGAGAGAAACTGATGTTCTTTTTTGTATTTTGGGGAATGATATTGTTTTCAACAAACCTACACTTGAAGTGCAAAGGACAATGTTTTATTTTCTGAAACTACTTTTTTGAACAACTTTGCACTTGGAGTGAAAAAGATGACTTTTACTCCATGAAATATTATTTTGGAACTTACATAAGCATAACCGAGTCATGTATGATGCTTGTATGTGTTCTCTTTTAGATTACAGCCATAGAAATGCTCCATTTTATCGGTTGGACTGATAAGTAAAGGTATGGTACCTTACTTAATTTTATTACTAAATATTTTTGTATGACTTTTTTGTGATTGGTGAGGTAACGATTGGCCATTCGTGTGCTAGTCACAACATATTAAGTGAGCCCCATACCTTAACTCTAGAACTTAAAGTTGAGTTCTTATATCGACACTTTTCTACTAGACTTATAGTTGACTGCACATCTAGAGGTCTAGTCACTGAGGAGGTAAGAAAATACGGATGAGCCACAGGCTCAGTGATTAATGAGCCTGATATCCACAGTGGGTACAGGCTAGACTATGAAATGAGCCCAGTATCCACAAGGGGTACGGGACATTAAATAGGTGCTCAGTCACAACAAATTAAAAATGAATGTGTAGTCACATGTGCATATGCATTTGCAATTATATTTTCAAATGTGCCATATAAGTAATTATAAAAACTATTGAATTATATATGTGTACATTTGATAATAATTGGCTGAGAATGAGGATTGAATTATCTTGAAAAGATTATATGAATGTGTGAAATTCATGATATATTATTAAGATGACGTATATTGTGAATTTGGTTTGTATTTGAGATGTTGTGTTCTGATATGAGTGAGCACATTGATGATGGTTCACTAACTGAGTTTGCAAAACTCATCAAAATTACAAAGTAAATTTAGGTGCGAGAGAGGAGAGAGGAGACTTAGTTTCTAAAACATTTTAAAAGAAGTCTTGTACTTGTGTTTTGGACTAAAGAAATGGCTTAAAGGTCTGGTTAGCTGAGACTGAGGAGTTACATAGAATGTTTTTATTTAGTTTCTCATTCAATGTAGAAAATGTTGTAAAAGAGTAGTAGACTCTCATATGCTTTTGATACAGTGTATATATGGATTATCTAGTGAAAAGTTACATTATAAATTAAGTTTTATAAATGGAATGAGGAATGACCCTTTTCGATAATTATGTTTTATTTATGATGCCAAATTAAGTAAATCATTGCTCTAACATGTCATTCTTATAGGGTATGTTTTTGAAAGTCCTCTAGATGTTTAGGTATATTGTAGAACCCCACTCTCATAAGACATGTACCTCACATCCTGAGTGATGTTTGAGAACATATCTAGCGAGGATGGCATGCTACCATAGTTAGTCAGTAAAATCTCGTTACAATTTTTTTCAACACATATATGCTGAAATCAATAATCAAATTGGGTCCATTCTTTTCTTTAATAACATCAAAATCACATTTATTATCTTTTTCGGTGGCTACTCTGATCACATCAGCTATTATGTTTCATGCATTAATGTAATGAAATGCATCACATATATTCAGTCAATTAAAAATGCTCATAATCATACAATCATATTTGCCTTCACATATCATCGAACCTTAGTTTGGCATTCAACATTTATATTGAGAATACACATATTTCATTTATATACAGATTCACATTTTTCTTCGAAACTTGGTTCAGCATTCAACATTTAAGTTGAGGAAACACATATTTTATCAAATTCACATACAAGGAGAACTTTCAGTGTTCTCACATTTATCAAACTCCTCGGATCATCAATTTTCGGAATTATCTCAATCACATTCACATCAGTAATAATTCAATGCAGAAGTTGAAAATAAAACAAACAATAAAATGAGACCATCTAGGTCGACTCACAGTATACTCCAGATTAAGATTTGCTTCCAAGATTTGGAAACGTTTGGATATGTACATGTTATCCTGCACATCAATATTATGCAATACACACGTTGCACGCATATTAATAATTGCACAATCTTAAGTATTCATTTATGTACAAATATGTCTATGGACTAAGTATAATGCATGCTCAATGACAATATCAGGTATATTATCAAATTTTACATTTTATCCACATTCTCATTTTATAACTCAATTACTCGTTATTTTATTTTTAGCATAATTGCTCTTCACAGTATCTAACTCTCATTTCTTTTTATAACGTCTCCAAAATTTCAAACTTTCGGGTCAATTTTCCATGATCACTCTAACCAGAAAAATGCAGTAATTTCTTTTAGAAAAATTTTTCTCCTATCTCTTAAGTTTCTAATGACACCAAAATAATTCAATTTGGTTTAGTATTTCAAAAGTTATACTCCAAATAATTCGGATTATTCTTAAACTGAGACAGTATTCTATGCTCATCTTCATGTCAGATTATAGAATTCTAGAGATAGAATTAAAATTAAATTTCTTTATACAAATTCTAACACTATGTCTCATTTTTTTTACAAATCAAGAATCACTTCATTCGGATACCTGTAGAAAAAGTTATGATCAAAATACTGGAGCATGTTTAAGCTGTGCAGGAAAGTTGGCCGTGGTGAAGCCAGGAGTTGGCTGCGGTGAACATTTCCCGAGAGGAATCCTCGTAAAATATTGCAAGTTAGCCGAGGCAAATCAAAGAGTTGGCTATGGAAAACTTTTCCTGAGAGGAATCCTTGAAAAATCTTGCAAGTTGGTCGCAGTGAACCAAAGAGTTGGCCTCGGCAAACTTTCGCAGAAAGCAGTAAACAAAACTCATTTTCTAGCTTTTCCAACTATGTTTTTCAGGTCAGTTTTATATGACCATTATGACCTAGAAAATCAGGTTTTTTGGTAATATCGTATTCTAAACAAATGTTCATTTATGTTTTACGTTTCTAACAAACTAAAGTTAATACAATTTATCACAGTAAAATGCAAGTTATACACAATTTACTATATGCTATTCAGAAATAGAGACATAATCTGAAACTCAACTTCAAGAAAAATTTTAAAACTATTAGAGGCAGAATTCAAACTCAATTTCTTCATAAAATTGTATTAATTCATCTTTAGTTTAATATAAATCAATAATCGTCCCATTTGGATATCCGTAGATCAAGATATGTCTAAATTTTAGGTGCATGTTTAGTAGAAACACTATATCTAACATATTTCCAGCACTCCTCATCATCAATTTCATCCTAATTCATCTCTTTTGCATAGTCTATCATTTCTAACTTATATCCACATCATTTCCTCTTCATTTATACCCCAATTATAGTTCAATGTCATGTATACACAATTCAAAATCTATGCTTGATCATATACACCAAAAACAAAACATATAATATACACATTCATCATAACGACCTTTCTATCTCAAAAATCATCTCAACAACAACAACTTATAAATTATCAACAATTCATCACTCTTCTAACCCCATTTTTATGGTCATACTAGCTCTAACCCATCATCAATACAAAATAAGGAAAAAACTCATTCATTCATTTATCACATTTTCATACACTTTCATACACCATTTACACTAACCCATGATATTTAAAGCGTAACTTACTTGGTTTAGCTTCAAATCTTCAAAATTTTCACTTAGCCCTAGCTCTCCATACAACCTACGTCCATCATCATTCAAAGTGGTAGGGTTGGGTTTTTTGTGAGAAGTGAAAGAGAGAGTAAGATTAGTTTAACAAATGGAAGGAGAGAGCAAGGTGTACGTTGATGGTAGTTGGGTGAGTAAAAACTTGTGAAGAAAGATAGAAGAGAAGAGATGGAGAAGAAGAGTCACAAAAATGAGAAGAGGAACAAGAATGAAAACAATAAAATGGTCTTGCAAGATTAAAACCATCGTGGGGTAGGGCATTTTTTGGCGAGTGACACATGTCACTTACCACATGTCCTATCTCTATTGGTTTGGATTAAGCTCTTTCATTAACTAGTCCAATCAATTCCAATTGCTACTCCAATTATCTCCAGATTTTCATCGACTCTCGTCAATAAATCCCAAAGTCATTTATCAAAAATTTCATTGTCATTGGATAGTAAATTCTACTACCATTTATCAATTATTTTACCACTTGGCATTTTTCCTAGTCCAAAATTACCCAAAATTTCAGAAATTTTCCAAATTTTACTCAAAATTCTAAATCAGTACATATACTCTTTGAATCAATTTTCAACACATAAAAACCACAATTCTTAATATAATCACATTTATAACTCAATTATACACTGAAAATATCAATGAATGCATGTATAATCATTTTAGTGTGCAAAAATCGATATTCACATATGTGTATGTTAACATTAGGCAGGAGCATGAAATGTGTTTTTTTCTAATATCTTAGTGCTACTTCTCAATTATAGAAATATACAGTTCTAACCCTTAGTATGAAAATGGGATGTTACATATATACTCTATGATGGTGTGGTGTTACAATTTTTGGTATCAGAGCATGGTTTGACATCCATAGGGATATATAAGAGCATTTAGACATGATGTATATTGAGAGACTCATATAGTGGTCACAATTATTTTTGTTATAGGTTATCTGCTATAGGTGATCAAATAGGACAATCAACTGACCTAGAGTCTGTAGGAGGCAATAGAGAGTCTCCAATAGCTGAGTTTCATCAAATGCCTCTGAGAATTCTTGAGAGGAATGAAAGGAGATATGATAAGTTTAAAAAGCAAGGGGTGTTGACTTCTACAGAAGTACAGGCCCTATTGTGCTAGAGGGATGGTTAGAGAGAACTAAAAGAGTATTTAATCATATAGACTACAAGTCTGACGAGAAGTTTGATAATGCGGTCTAGCTATTGCAAGGTCTAGCATATTAGTAATGAAAGACTATTCTCGGCAGTACCACCAGATCTTGTAGTTTGACCTAGGAAGATTTTCTGAAGGTGTTTAAAGAAAATTATATGCCCAGATCTACCTAGATAGGAAGATGAAGGAGTTTATGGATCTCAAACAGGGCAATCTCACTAAAGCTAAGAATGAGGTCCAATTTAAAAAGTTGATGGGGTATGTTACTACATTGATACCTACTGAGGTGGACAAATGTAGACAGTTTGAATATGGGCTGAATATAAAGATAAGGATGAGGTTAACTATTACAAATTTAAGCAGTTTTATTGAGTTGAGAGCTGCCTCAATCTGTATAGAACAATTGTTGAAAGATGGACAAGAAGAATAAAGATAGGAGTTCATAAGAAAGAGACAGGGTAAGTCCCATGCTGAATCTGGAAGGAGATTCAACAAATGCTAGAATAGTTTGTTTTGTTCACAGTCAAGGTCAAGATAGCCAAGATTTATACCAAGAGGTGATTTTGTACAAATTAGCAGTGGTAAAGGTCAAGTATTGGGAGGGCAGTTATATTAGATGCCTAATTGTGAACATTTAGGAAAGAAATATGGTAAGGAATGTTGGAAGTTATCAGGAGCTTGTTTTTATTGTGACTCTTTCAAGCACCAGATTAGAGAGTATCCCGAGACTTTAGGATGACAATTTGGAATTAGAGGACGGTTAGTAACTGAGACAATTGTCTAGTAGAGCATAGTCAGTGCAGCGAGTCAGAAAGGTAAAGGTAGAGGCAGAACTCATTCAGTAGGGCCTAGTGTTAGGACTGAGGTGCAGAGTAATCAACCACAGTCTCTGGCCAAAATCTATGCCATCCCGAGACAGGAGGCATATAACTCTCTAGATGTTATTGCAGGTGTGTTCAATGTCTTTAATTTTGAAGCATTTATATTAGTAGATCCACTGATTTACATATTCATTCATCTCACCACATCTGGCATCTAAATTACATTTTGACAAAGAGATGTTGAAATGTGACTAAGAGGTGAGTACACAGGTAGGTAGTTCTATAGTGATTGGAGAGGTGTGTAAGGGGTATATCAGTCAGATTAATAAAGTGGAGTTAAAAGCTGATCTGATAATATTGCAGTTGAAAGAGATAGATCTTATTTTAGGTATAGACTAGCTTACTGCTCATAGGGCTATGATGAGCTGCTATACTAAGAAAGTAATTATTCCCATTCAGCCGAAAGCAATATTTTAAAGAGTTAGTTAAGCAATGCCAGCCAAATTGATTTCCTCAATGAGTGCTTTAAGATTAATTCAAGGTAGATGCGAGGCTTACTTAGCTTATGTGACTGATACTCGGAATGAATAGACCATTCAAGACATTCCTATTGTTAGGGATTTTCTAGATGTGTTCCCTACTAAATTATCAGGTTTACCCCTAGAAAGGGAAGTAAAGTTTACCATTGACCTTGTTCTAGGTACTACTCTTATATCTATTCCTCCATATAGGATGGAGCCTGTGGAACTGAAGGAACTTAAGGCTTGTTTGTAGGACTTGATGGAAAAGGGGAGCCCCAGTCTTATTTGTGAAAAAGAAAGATAGAACTATGAGATTATGTATTAATTATAGACAATTGAATCAGGTGACGGTGAAGAATAAGTATCCGTTGCCGAGAATAGATGATTTGCTTAATTAGTTATAGGAAGCTCATGTGTTCATTAAACTTGATTTGAGGTTAGGGTATTATCAGTTAATGATAGCTTTGAGCTTATGGTGATGTCATTTAGTTTAACAAATGCCCTAACTGCTTTTATGCCTTTGATGAATAAAGCGTTCCAACCTTATTTAGATTGCTTTGTCATTGTGTTCATTGATGATATTTTTATGTATTCAAAAATCAGAAAGGAACATCCTGAGCAATTGAGGTTAGTCATATAGATAATGAGAGAAAAGCAATTGTATGTCAAGTTCAGTAAGTGCGAATTTTGGCTGGATTAAGTAGTATACTTGGGTCATATAGTATCAGGACAGGGTATATAGGTAGAATCAAGGAAAGTTGAAGTGGTAATAAAGTGGGAAGCTTTAGGAAATATGTAAGCTATTCAAAGCTTTCTTAGATTAACTGGATACTATCGAAGGTTTATTGAGTTTCACTTATCTCAGATTTGACAAAACTTCTAAGGAAGAATGTACCATTCAGATGGAATGATGAATATCAAAAGAGTTTGGAGGAGCTAAAGCATCAGTTAACTACGACACTAGTGTTAACTATTCCATATAGATTTGGAGGTTATATGGCATATAGTGATGCTTCACACCAGGGGTTAAGATGTGTTCTGATGCAGTAAGGCAAAATGATTGCATACGTATCGAGACAGTTAAGGTCTCATGAGTTTAATTATCTAGTACGTGACTTAGAGCTTACTATAGTGTATTTGCTTTGAAGATTTGGAGACATTATCTCTGGAGAGACATTTTAGATATTCAATGATCATAAAGCTTGAGATATATGTTAGGCTAGAGAGAGTTGAATATGAGACAAAGATGATGGATAGAGTTACTTAAAGACTATGATTGCACAATCGAGTATCATCCTAATAAAGCTAATATAGTAGCTGATGCATTAAGCAGAAAATTAGATAGCAGTATAGCACAAGTTCAGATATTGAAGTTACCAAACCTAGTGCATTTGAGAGCATTGAATGCTGAAATGAATTTAGGGTAGAATGAAGCATTGTTGGCCATATTGAAGCTTAGACCGAAGTTACATGAAAGGATCAGAAAGGCTCAAAGTAAGGATCCATAATTTGTGAAGCTTATTGAGAAGTTAAAAGTGAACTCAAATTCTGAGTTTGAATTGAGAAATGATATATAGTGGTTGAAGAAGAGATTATACGTATCTGATGTGGATGATCTGAGGAAAGAAATTATGGAGGAAGCACACTTAGCAGCTTATACTAAGTATCCTAGTACTACCAAGATGTATAATACATTGAAATAACATTTCTGGTGGCCAATGATGAAAAAGCAAGTGGTTAAATATGTGGTTAAATGTTTGACTCGCCAACAGATAAAGGCAGAGCATCAGGATTCGGTTGGGAAGTTATAGGCATTACCTATTTAGGAGTGGAAATAGGAGTAAATTACTATATATTTTATTATAGGTTTGTCGAGGACTCCGAGGCAACATGATGCTATGGGTCATTGTTGATAGATTAACGAAGTTGGCCCATTTCTTATAATAATCATTATCATAGTAGTATCGGTATGGAACTATATGATGCATTATATGGAAGAAAGTGTCGTTCTCCTCTGTATTAAGATGAAAAGGGTCTAAAAATTGTTGAAGGCCCATAACTGATTCAAGATACTATTGATAAAGTGAAATTGATTCGTAGTAGACTTAAAGTGGCACAAGACAGATAAAAGAGTTGTATGGATCTACACCGGAGAGATATGGAGTATCGGGTAGGAGACAACGTGTTTCTAAGAGTATCGCCTTAGCAAAGAGTGTTGAGGTTCGTTAAAAAAGGTAAACTCATCCTAGATACATTGGTCCATATGAGATTATAAAGAGAGTTGGACCATTGGCTTATAAGTTAGCACTTCCTATTGAAATGGCACAGCTTCATAATTTGTTCCATGTCAGCATGCTCAGAAGATATCATTTACATCTGACATTTATTATTGGCTCAGAAGATTGAAATTGCGAGTAATCTCAGTTATATTCAGGAATAGATAAAGATAGTGGAATATTAGAATAATCAATTGAGAAACTGAGTGATCCCATTGGTTAAAGTCCTTTGGAGGAATCATTAAAGTGAAGAAGCTACATGGGAAATGGAAGAGAACATGAGGATACGATACCCCTACCTATTTGATCAATTAGGTAAGAATTTCGAGGACAAAATTTCTTAAGGGGAAGAATTGTAATATCCGGTTTCTCAAACATACTTAGGGTTATAACCTTAGACCATTGTAAATGAGTTATAGCAATGGAAATTTATGAAAATTCATATTACTAGTATATATGCATGAATTATAATTTTTACATATTACAAAGATAGCATATGCACTCAATTGACATATTCCAGAGTATGAAAGATTTAAAATTAACATGATGTGAATTGTTAATTGTTATATCTTGAATTTTGGTTTGATTGGATTAGAATTAGTAATTTGGAATTAATTGTTATTAATTGGGAGAGTGATGAATTAATATGTAGATTTGCGCTAGGAAATACCAAGTGGTAAGATAAATTGATACATGAAAAATTAGGGTTACTAAGCTTATAATTGAATGACATTTGACATAATTAAATGAGTGACAAATGGACCAGTAATTAATTGACAAATGGATTAATTATTGTGTGACATATGGACGAATTAGTAGGATACTAATGGCAGCATATTAAGAGGATACATGGCTTACATGCCTTAAGAAAAGTGTCATTGGAAGAGGATGACATCTTACACCTTGTTTAGCTAAGCTAAACCAATAACATTTATGCTATCTTCTTCCTTATTTCTCCACTAAAAAATTGCTCTCAACTCATCTCTTTGTATTTTTTTTCATCTTTGTCAAATTGCTACTTCAAAACCATATTTTTACCCTTCATAAAATAACCAAAGAATTAGCTGATTATTGTTCTTTGTCTTTCCCAAAAATCAACGTGTTTTCACCTTGAGTTTGTGATGAATCCTGCATAAACGGAGGTCCAGTTTAATCTGAAGTGTTGAGCTAAAATTGGAAGCTTGATAATTAAGTAGCAATTTGATCTTTATGGCATATTAATAAAATGAGAATAATGAGTGAATTAGGATGAAATGTATATGATGTTGATGATGAAGTGTGCTGGAATATGTTGACTGGAAGTTTTTATGCATGATAATGAATGATAGTTTTTTGTTTTGATTTTTGATGCATGAAAGACCATAATTTGTGAGTTACTAATTGAATAATTTTTTGCTGGAATTGGAGATGATATTGATGAGGAATTAGAGTTTAATTAAGGTCTAGTTGAGGTATAATTAATGGAAAATAAAGAAGATGTTTTGAATTTGGTGTAAAGATGACAAAATCTGGAAAACTAATAAAGGAAATGGATGGAAACCTTCAAATAACCCATCCCACGTTCGTTGGACACCATACACGATCGTGGGAATTGTATGAAAAGGAAAAAAATGTTCAGATGGCTTAACCCATGATCGTGGGAAGCCATACACAATCATAGGAAAGGCCTTAAACACTAATCCTTCTCTTTTGGCTGATGTTTGAACCAATTAATGATAAGATACTTTCCTATAGTGTATTTGGACTTGAATTAGGTTTAAAATGAAGGTAATTTGATGTTGAATAAGTTGGTGAAATGTTTCATAAGTTGAAGTTGTTAATTGATGTTATAATTTAAGGAATGGATGTTGATAACAATGTATCTAAGCCGGAATGTAGGTGTGAAGATATTCCTATAAATGTAAATGTGATCCAAAGGATATGAATAATGTATTAGATATGAATGAATGGCTTGAATGATCAAGACTTGTGATTAAGGACACATACCCAAGAATGTCATTGAGCATGCATTGAACATGACATATGTATATATCTGCATGATTGAATATGTATTTGATTGATCACCTTAGTATGTGAAATGTGTGTGTATTGTATAAATTTAGACGCACAAGTTAAACGACAACATCCAGATGTTGCTAGTTCAACGAGGCAATAGGTATCTGAAGTGTATTATGAGTTAACCTATATGTTAGCTCACTATGTTTGATTTATTCCTATTTTAATTTCAGTTATTAAACTGTTATTACTATGATTATGATACTTTTGGACGCTGATTGGTCCGGGGAGATTGATATTTAGGAATGTATTGGGAGTGTTTCTTAATTGAATGTGAATATGGAAAGTGTATTCTTAATAAAAAGTTGAATATTGGGCTTATGTTTGGTGAATATTAAAAGTGACTGTGTCTGAAATGAATGAAAGCTATTAAAAGTTTGAAATGTGAATTCATGCATTTCATTACATGATTGAATGATTAGCTAAAGGAGTTGTGACAGGAGTGGCTAGTCTGAAAAGAGCTTAAAGCGAAAAAATGCGCATGATGAGCCATAGGCTCAATGATTAATAAGCCCAGCATCCACGATAGGTATAGGACAGAATGCGAAATGATCTCGGTATCCATGAGGGGTACAAGGCAGTAAATAGGCGCTCGAACACAACAAATTAAAAACGAATATGGACTCATATGTGCATATGTATTTGTAATTATATTTTCAAAGGTACTATATGAATGATTGTGAACAATTATTGAATTATATTGATATCATGACATGCCATGTATGTGTACATTTGATAATATGATTGACTGAGAATGAAGATTGAATTATCATAAAAGATCATATGAAATGTGTGAAATTCAGGATGTATTATTGAGATGAGGTATATTGTGAGTTTGGTTTGTATTTGAGATGTTGTGTTTTGATATGAGTGAGCACGTCGATGATGGTTCACTCACTGAGTTTGCAAAACTCATCAAAATTGTAAAGTTGATTTAGGTAAAAGAGAGGAGACTTATTTCCTAAGACATTCTAGAAGAAGTCTTGTACTTATGTTTTGTACTCAAGAAATGGCTCAAAGGTTTGGTTAGCTGAGACTAAGGAGTTAATATAGAATGCTTTTATTTAGTTTCTCATTCCATGTAGAAATTGTTGTAAAAGAGTATTAGACTCTCATATGCTTTTGATACAGTGTATATATGGATTATATAATGAAAAGCCACATTGTAAATTAAGTTTTATAAATGGAATGAGGAATTGACCCTTTTGGATAATTGTGTGTTATTTATGGTTATAAATGGAATGAGGAATTGACCCTTTTGGATAATTATGTTTTATTTATGATGCCATAGTAAGTAAATGATTGCTCTAACATGCCATTGTCATAGTGTATGTTCTTGAAAGTCCTCTGGATGTTTGGGTATATATGTTATGGTAGCAGGGTGTTACATATTGCATGGACCAAAAGGCATCCTCCTGTAAGCAAAAGTCCCAAAAGGACAAGTGAATGTGGTTTTCTCTTAGCCTTGTAGGTATATAAACACCCTATTGTATCTTGAATATATATCAAGAAAGTAATAAAAAAGCAAAGCCAGCCACCCTCTTAATCATTTAGTCTACAAAAGTTAATGGGAAATGGTCTTTCTTGGTGGCCAAATTGAGCTTCCTATAGTCAATGCACACTCTCCATCCTGTGATTGTCTTAGCAGAAATTTGTTCATATTTTTCATTCTCTATCACTATCATGCCTCTCTTTTTAGGAACATATTGCACCGGACTCACCTACTCGCTATCTGAAATTGGGTGTATAATACCTGCATCTAGAAGCTTCACCACTTCCTTCTTCACAACTTCTTGCTTGTTTGGATTTAACCTTCTTTGCCTCTCTCTCACTGTCTTGCATCTTTGTTCAAAGTTAATCATATGCATCACCACACTGGGGCTAATCCCCCTAATTTCAGAAATTTTCCACGCTATGACTCTCAACCTCTTTTTAATGACGTCTATCACTTTCTCTTCTTGCTCAATATCCAATTGGTTGGAAATAATGATGGGTAAGGTATGGTCTTTGCCTAGAAATGTGTGCCTCAGGTGAAAAGGTAAAGATTTTAGTTCTATAGTGGGAGGCTTTACAATGGAAGGTGGTACGGGTGCATCCAATCTCTTTAACTTCTCTTGCTCACCCTCCTCACACAATTCATCTTCACTCACACTCTCATCCCTATACACTTCAATAAATTTCTCAACTTCCTTTTCAACCTCCTTTACACAATCATCCATAACATTAATCTTCATATAAGCACTTCCATACACCAGCTTCTTTAAAGATTTAGTCATGTTGAATTCAACCTACTTATCACCAATTCTTCAAACCAGTATTCCTTCTTGCACATCAATTAATGCCCTACTAATATTTATAAAGGTCCTACCTAAAATCAATGGACAGTTCCTATCTTCTTCAAAATCCAATATAACAAAATCAATAGGAATTATAAATTTATCCACTTTTACCATCTTCTACTACCTCAAATGCCCTTTTGATGGATTGATCCACGACTTAGATAAGCATGGTTGTTGGCTTGACATCTCCTAGTCCCAATTTCCTGAAAATAGACAAATGCATCAAGTTAATACTTACGCCTAAATTGCGTAAGCATTTAGAAAATTCAAAATCACTAACAACATATGGAATAGTAAAACTCCTTAGATTTTGTAGCTTTGAAGGCATTGTACTTGTGTGATCGAACTACAATTCCCCCTCAAGGTCACCATGTGATTGTACTCATAGGTACGTTTATGTGTCAATATGTCTTTGAGAAACTTCACATACTTAGGCATACACTCCAATGCCTCCACCAAAGACAAATTAATCTAAAGTTTCTTCAACTTCTCCATGAATTTAGAGAATTGAGTGTCGTCATGATGTTGTCTCATCCTCTGCGGATATAAAATCTTAGGCTTGTAGGGTGGTGGTGACATATATGGCTTCTATTCTACATGTTCCTTTTGTTGGCTATCTTTTTGAACACTTAACTCCTACAATTGGTTGCCGCTCTTAAGTGTGAACAACTTGAGTTGTTTCATTGGATTTGCCTGACTGTTGCTCGATAAGCGTCCTACATTCCTAGAAGACAAAGCAATAGCAAGTTGACCTACATGTACCTCTAAGTTATGGTGGATGAAGCGTTATTCTTCGCAATTTGATCAAACTTTGCCTCTATTCTCTTTTGACTCCCTTCTTTTCTTCTTTTACCTTCCTCTTGGATTGAGAACTTTGAACTCAATACATTCATTAACTTATCCATTTTTTCTCTAAAGATCTAAGCCAGACCTATTAAAATCTGGGAGGTGTTTGTGTTATCACTTAGCCACCTGCATTGTTAGTACTCTATAAAAAATTTGGTTGGTTTTACCACCTAGGATTGTAAGTGTTAAGAGTATGGATTGTTGTTACCTTTTTACGGTTGACCTAAGTAAGTTACTTGTTCTGTACCACTCTCTCATAGCAAGAAACATTCAGCTGTGTCATAGTTGTCCTGCCCATATAACTAGCATTGTAGTTGCATGGTCTTAACTATGGATGAAGAAGCTCCTTGTATTTTGCTGCAATCTGTGCTTACAAGGCTATCACCAAGTCAAGTGGAATCATTCCTTTTTTCTCCTTACACCTTTGTTTACTCCTTTCATTTGACTATATAAAGTTGTTACTCGCCGACTCTTCTAGTAGATCATAAGATGCATCAGTGGTTTTCCCCATCAAAGACCCTCCTGTAGCTATATCTATTGTTCCCTTTGTGCTTTGGGTTACCCCATTGTAGAATGTTTGCAAAAGAAATTCCTTAGAAGGTTGTGGTGGGGGCGTCTTCTTTGTAATTCCTTAAATATCTCCCTGGCTTCATACAACAACTCTCTATCACTTTATTGAAAGTTTATAATCTTTTTGATAATTCTTATTGTTTAGGTCTGGGGAAAGTACTTAACTAGGAAAGCTTAGGCTACCCGCTCCTAAGTAGTGATTTTGCTTGCATTAAGTGAATTATACCATGGCTTTGCCTGATCCCTCAAGGTAAAAGAAAACAATCTGAGCCTCACAGCATCATCAGACGTCCCATTAAATCTAAAGGTATCATAGATCTCTAAGAAATTTGAAAGATAGGTGTTGGAATCTTCATTGGACAATCCATAAAATTGCATACTACTCTAAAGTATGTAGAGGAGTGCTGGCTTCATCTAAAAATTATTGGCTTGAATCGCTGGCTATGCAACTTTTTGAGGACGAAAACCTAGCCTCATAAACTTCATCAATGCCCTCTCAGCTCTTTCTTTATCTCCTTCTTCTGTCATATTCCTTTGTATTTTATCTTGACGTCAAGCTTTTCTTAGCTCTCTTTTGTGCCTTGTAATATCTGAAAACTCTTCTTCACTAAGCTCGTTAGACCTTCTCTTGTTCCTTGTGTTCATGTACTTGCAAAAACGCAAGAAAAAGTATTAAACACTCTTAAATCAAAGTCACCTAAACTAAACAAGATGGTAAACAAAACTTCCCTAGCAACGATGCCAAGAATTTGTTGATTGCAAAAGAAACTACTTGTTTTATGCTAAAAACTGCAAGTATACGAACCGTTACTTGTAGTAAAAAGCATATATCGTCCCACAGAGAATGCTCTTAGGCTACACTTAATTTAGGTTGTGCTTTGTTTAAAACTCAAATTCAAATAATAAACTAAAAAGTAAATTAAGGCACTATTTAGCAATCAATGGATTGCATTAGTTATTAGCTGATTCTATTAACAGTTAGCTAACAGCTAATTATATTAGTTGATATGACCAGCGGATAACATTAGTTGTTTATTAAAGATGATTGGTAAAATTAACTGTTTAAGTGTAAAATGACTTATAAGAGCATGACGTAAAAAAAAAAGTTTATATGGCTATGATTAGATATTTAAATTTACAAAAATTTAACTCTAATAAAGAACCTAGAGCATTCTTAAAAATTTTGTCACCATAACATATTTTGAAACTTATTTCATTAGTTAAAAAAAACTCCTAAGTTTTGTAACTAAAAAACTTACTTCATTGTAAAAAAAATTATCACTATAAAATACATGCATTTTTTTAGTTACGAATGATTTTTAGTTTGAATTGAATGATTTTTAGTTTGAATTATCCATAATATCACTATAGCATATTTAGCATAATTAAAAAATTATGAAAGGAGGGTAATTGATTTTTTACTTGTTAAGTTTTGGCTGAACATCAAAAAAGCTTCTCTTATGGAGCTTTTAGATATCAACTTATTAGGGTTAAATAAGCTAAGCAATAAGCCATTCACCAAACACATCAATAGTTTTTTTAAGATGGTCAAAAAGCTAAATTTTAGTCAATAAATTAAAAAACAACTTATCAGCTGTTTGCTAAACACCTCCTAAATTAAACAAACTAGTAATGAACAAATATTGTAATAATGGAAATCTACCAAGAGAATTAATCAAGTTATAATAGAGAGGAATTTACGTATCATTAACGCTAATCTAACAATTTATGTGTTTATTAGGTGTCGGTTTTAGATGATTGTAGGGTTGATTACTCGCTCTTGAGTTATAACCATTCCCTAATTTGTAAACCCTAATCGAATTATGGACTTGCAATCTCTTAATCCATAAATTACCCACAATTCTAATTAGTTCTAAAGCTCTCTAATAAACAATCAGGTCTCACACGGGATCTCTCTCTATGAAATTACCGACTAGATTGATTAGGTGGTCAATTAGATCGTTTAACTCTTGTTAATTCAATCTAATCATTTTTATCTAGATCACCCTTTTGGTTTGTTACCAAAATATAATCAATCATAAAACCCAAATCAAGTAAAAACAATCAACTAGATTAACATTAAATATAAACAAAATCCCAAAGGAAAAGCTAGAACATCATTAATAACTCAAAATCTATAACCATACAATACATCTCAATCTTACACATTAAATGAATAAAAAGGTTAATGGGGAGGAAATGAAGCTTAGGTTGGATGATTTAGGGAAGCAGCGGCGTCAAAAAATCACCTAATCCAGGAAGCTTTAGCATCAAAACCCTCCTCTTCTTCCTCCTCTTCTTTCTCTCTCTCTCTCTCTCTCTCCCTTTTCTCTCTCTCTTTTAGGTTTCCAAATGTAGTCTGAATGTAGAAGCATTTCTAGGGTTACACTTTTATAGTCTTTTCCAATTAAGGTAACAGGTCTAAAATGTCTGAAATGTCCCTCGAAAACTTGAATCTGAAAGTAAACCCACGTTTGTTTACACACAAGCCACGATTGTGGCCCGTAGTGCACGATCGTGGCCAGTTTGTCTACGCTCTGTCACAATTGTGGTCCACAATCATGGCCCTGTGCTCAAGCTTCTTTCACGATCAAGGCATATTTGCAATGATCGTGGACACACGTTGGTGATTTTGTCACATTCGTGGGACTGCATTTTGGTTTGGGTCTCCTCTGAAACTTTTCCAAATGTTTTGAAACACTAATAAACTCATCACTACACCTCATATATAAAAATTAAAGCTAAAAACATGTTCTCCCATAAAGAACACTTAAAGCACAAATATTTATTAACTAACACACATAGTAAGCATTCAAATTAATCACTAAACACATATCAAATTACCTAAAAAAATACAATGCATTCTACACCTATCATATATGCATGTGTGTTTCAATGTTGGTTTGTTTCTTGCTTGTTTTAAGTATTCAATCAAAATGAGAGAGAAAATAAAACAAATAAACAAACATTTGCTTGTTTGGTATTGCTTCGAGAATTATACAATTACAAGAAGAGAATGAATTGACTAAAGAATTTCATAGCAACTTTAGCATATTGTAACACCTCCTCACCGTAGGGTACGCACCGGGACACCCGTAGGTCATTCCGATACATATCCTATGATAAGAGAGCGCTACGTGCGATCACTACAATACTCCACATGGCATCATATGAATT
>JANZXR010358010.1:0-21089 GCA_027575705.1 Erythroxylum echinodendron
AATTGCCCGAAACGGTACCCGGTATTGACCGGTACCGGTACAGTACCGTTCCAGAACTCAATCCGGTACCAAGTCCGTACGGTATTCGCAACGTTGAATTTGAATCAAGAAAATGTTTTAAATAATTTCTTTGATAATTAGATTATGTTTGAAATTATAAATATAATGAGATTATATTATTTTGAAGAGACCAGAAATTTTTGAAAATTTAAATCCCTCAACAAATTATTAAGTACACGTTAGGAACGTGATAGTTGCCTTCAATTATTTGAGAATAAAATTATAATTCTATTAATAGTTTGGTTTGTTGAGTAAACTCAAGGTCACTATAACCCAGATATATTTTATCTTAAATTAGTGGGTCCTACTTAACTAAAATCGTATGATTTGGATGAGTAAGCTCATGATCATATAAATTTAGAGGCAAGGTTAGGAATAATATATGTGATATATTTTTGGCAAAAGTTGTCACCTAAAGGTTCTAGGAGTCGCATGAGATGTGATTGAAAAGTTGCTTTCTACCAAATTTATTTTTAATTGGTTTATTGAGCAAGCTCAAGATCAATTAATTTTAAATAAGATCCTAGCCCACTAGGAAATTATTTGATAATTTTTTGATATAATAGTGAGGGCTATTGTTTTGAATAAGATCGTGGGAGTAATCAAATAATTTTAAAGTCCTTATTTTATTTTAATTTTAGATATAAACAAATATATGTTCCTTTTTTGTTTTTCAGTTATTGAATTTGAAGATGACTACCAACCTGACATTAAAGAGTATCATGGATGCCAACAAGCTGACTGGACCCAACTTTTCGGATTGGCTACAAAACTTAAGAATAGTTCTTAGGCAAGAGAAGAAGTTATACGTTTTTGATACTCCTGCTCCATCAGAACCTTATTTAGATGCTATTGATGAAGATTGGGAGAAATATCGGCATTATATTGATGACGTTGAATAAGATACATGTGTGATGTTAGCTTGTATGTCTCCTGAACTTCAAAGGCAGCATGAGAACATGGATGCACCTATTATGATATTGCATCTTAAGGAGTTATTTGGCACACAGATTAGGGTGGAGAGATATCAAATCTCCAAGGCACCGGTTCAATGCAAGATGACAGAAGGATCTTTAGTCAATGTTCATGTGTTGAAGATGATTGGTTATATTGAAAAATTAGCCCAATTAGGTTTTTTCATTGACCATGAGTTAAGCATTGATCTAGTGATGCAATCTCTGAGTTCGAGCTTTTCACAGCTTGTCATGAACTTCAACATGAATCAGAAGGACATGACATTGCCTGAACTATTGAACATGCTTAAGACTGCGAAAGGGTGCCTTAAGAAGGAACCCGGTTCTGCAATTGTTGTCGGTTCTTTTAAAAGCAAGAACAAGGGCTTTAAGAAGAATAATAACAAGAAATATAAGGCTTATACTAATGTAGTAAAATTCAAAGGAGGTATCAAGAAGAAGAGAAATGACAAGGGCACATGTTTTCATTACAGAGTCAACACACATTGGAAGAGGAACTGCCCATCTTATCTTGCTAGCCTGAAAGATAAGAAGCTTAAGGAAGCTGTCTCTTCCAGTATGTTTATGATTGAGATCAATCTTTTAACTTCTGTTACACGTTCTTGGGTATTAGATACTGGTTTTGGTTCTCATATATGTAATAACATGCAGATGTTAATAAGGAATAGATCATTGAGGAAAGGCAAAGTGGACCTGCGAGTTAGCAATGGAACATGAGTTGCTCCGTTAGCTGTAGGAACTTATAGTTTAACTTTGCCTTCTAGCTTTGTATTAGAACTTGATAATTGTTATTATGTTCCTATTATTGCAAAAAACATCATTTCTATTTCTTATTTGGATTTGAATGGATTTATCTTTATTATTAAGGATAAAAGTTGTTCTTTTTATAAAGATGATGTTTATTATGGATCTGGATTACTTACAAATAGTTTGTATGAATTAGATCTTGATATGCCAATTCTTAACATAAATAGTACGAAAAAATTAAGTAACCAAACTCCATCTTATTTATGGCATTGTAGGTTAGGTAATATCAATGAAACTATAATCACAAATTACATAAAGAATAGGTAATATCAATGAAACTATAATCAAAAAATTACATAAAGAAGGATATTTGGATCCTTTTGATTATGAATCATATGAAACTTGTGAATCTTGTTTATTGGAAAAGATGACCAGACTACCCTTTAAGGGAAAGGGACAATGTTCTAGTGAATTACTAGAATTAATACATTTAGATGTATGTGGGCCTATGTCCACAAAATGCTAAAGGTGGATTCTTGTATTTCATTACATTCATAAACGACCATTCTAGATATGGATATGTGTATTTAATGAAACAAAAGTCTGAATCATTTGAAAAGTTCAAAGAATTTAGACTAGAAGTAGAGAAGTAAACTGCGAAAAGTATTAAGACACTTAGATCAGATCGAGGTGGTGAATACTTAGACCATGAGTTTCTTGGTTACTTAAAAGAGAATGGAATTCTCTCAAAATGATCTCCTGCAACTCCATAACATAATGGAGTTTCCAAAAGGAGAAATCGTACACTATTAGATATGGTACGTTCCATGATGAATCATGCAATCCTTCCTATATCTTTTTGGGGATATGCAATTGAAACTACAATATATTTTCTAAATACAGTTCCATCTAAATCAGTTGATAAGACACCATATGAGATATGGACTGGTAGAAGACCTGGATTTTCACACTTAAAGATATGGGGATGTGAAGCGTGTTATATCTGATAAGCTTCAAGCTAAATCAAATAAATTCGATTATCAATTCTATCATCCTATTGAGCAAAAGGTGTTTGTCTCAAGACATGCTACATTCTTAGAAAGAGAATTTATTATCAAAGAAAGTAGTAGGAGTGAGGATGAACTTAGAGAAGTTCAAAAGCCACAGATAAATGGAACAAGAACCTCAAGTTGATATATATGATGTACAACCAAGAGTTCAGAAGACATATAGTCTACGACAAACTAGTAGGATACATCGTCGTCCGACTAGATTAGATCTACATATTGAGAAAGGAAAGGATAACGTATTACTCATAGATGATGAGTTGACTACTTTTAAAGAAGCAATGTCTGATATTGATTCTTTAAAATGGTAAGAAGTTATGAGGTCTGAAATGAAATCCATGTACACTAACCAAGTGTGGACTTTGGTTGATGCACCTACTAGTATTGTACCTACTAGATGCAAGTGGGTTTTTAAGAGAAAACCTGACACGGATGGTAATGTACATATGTATAGAGCAAGGTTAGTGACTAAAGGTTACAAACAAAAACAAATAGTTGATTTTGATGAAACCTTTTCGTCAATAGCTATGCTAAAATTGATCAGGATCTTATTAGCCATAGCAGCATATCATGATTATGAAATCTAGTAAATGGATGTCAAAATTGCATTTCTCAATGGAAATTTACAGGAGGATGTATATATGATATAGCAGGAAGGTTTTGAATCCAAGAGATTTCCTAATCAAGTATGCAAGTTGTAAAAGTCCATTTCTCGACTTAAGTAAGTGTCACGAAGTTGGAACATCCATTTTGATGAGACAATCACAGAGTTTGATTTTATCAAAAATATGGATGAACCATGTGTTTATAAGAAGGTTAGTGGGAGTGCAGTCGCTTTCTTGGTACTATATATGGATGACATATTGCTAATAGGAAACGACATACCTATGCTACAGTCTGTAAAGATCTGATTGTCTAAGAACTTCTCTATGAAGGATATACGAGACGCAGCCTATATTTTGGGAATAAAGATCTATAGAGATAGATCAAAAAGGTTGCTTGGATTATCCCAATCCACGTACATAGATAAAGTGCTAAAGAGGTTTAGCATGGAGAATTCCAAGAGGGGATTCTTACCCATATCGCATGGGATTTATCTCTCACAGAGTATGTGTCCAAAGACACAAAAGGAGAGAGATAAAATGGATTGTATTCCATATGCTTTGGTAACTAGATCAATCATGTATACGATGCTATACACTAGACCAGATGTTTCTTATACTGTGAGCATAACGAGCAGGTTTCAGTCTAATCTTGGTGAAGGTCACTAGACAACTGTTAAAAATATCTTAAAGTACTTAAGAAGAACTAAAGATGTTTTCTTGGTCTATGGAAGAGATGAACTAAGAGTTCAAGGATATTCAAATGCTAGTTTCTAATCAGATCATGACGATAGTAGATCACAGTCAGGGTACATTTTCATTCTAAATGGTGGTGGTGCAGTAAGTTGGAAGAGTTCTAAACAACTAACCATTACAGATTCAACAATTGAAGTAGAGTACATTTTAGTGCCAGAGGCGGCAAAGGAAGCAGTTTGGATCAATAAGTTCATCACTGAACTTGGAGTGGTTCCTAGCATGGCTGAGCTCATAGTATTATACTGTGACAACAACGGGGCTATTGCGTAAGCAAAGGAGCCCAAGTCTCATCAACGGTCTAAGCATTTACTCAAAAAGTTTCACTTGATCAGGGAGATAGTAGAGCGGAAAGACATAGCATTGGAGCGAGTTCCCACTGAAGAGGATCTAGTAGATCCTCTTACTAAGCCATTGTCTCAAAAGAGACAAGATAGAAAAATGGATGGCTATAGTATTTGATACATTGGCGATTGGCTTTAGTGCAAGTAGGAGATTGTTAGTTTATGCCCTTGTAGCCAATTTATTTTGGTTGTAAATTTATTTGTATGACATTATTATTATTCAATAAAAGGTATTCTTTATCTTTATGTATTTATTGACTATTTAATTACTAATCATAAAGATAAAATCCATGGAATAATTATTATGCAATTAGAAATGATAATGCAATTATAATTATGAGATTCAAATTGCATTTTTATATTATTTCTAAAATGTTCCTAGTCGTAGTTTCATCAAGACGGGGTATCGATAAACTGGTTAGAGTAAAACATGTTTGTTTCTTTCTTATGAAGAAAGGAATTGTTCTCATAAATTAAAGTGTGGAGACACTTAAACAAACATGTGGGTGCTTATTAGAGAATAAGTTCATTGAACTGACCCGATTATGAGAATTCTAAATGAAAAATTATTTGTGCGTTTGTGGATTATCTCATAATAATGGTTGTATAATTGATCCTCAGACTTGAGATTACTAAGGTATCTAGTATAGGAATTACTGTGTTTGAATGCTACTTATGAATCATCCTAGGATAACTCAGTCGGTAGTAATTGGATACAGTATGATCCATATATAGATAGTTGAGTAAGTCAATATAGGATTCGTCACTCTAAAGTAATTAGAGAGAATATTCTACTGTTTATGATTAGTAATGATTTATGGAATTCTCTAACTAGAGTGAATTGACATTTGAAAAGTTGTTTTAAATTTCAATTATAAATCAATTACTAATTAGCAAGAACGAACATGATTGGATGATAAGAGTAGACATTGTTGTTAAGTCAAGAAGACTTCACTTCTTTTATTGATTTTGATGAAAGTCAAATAATAATACTAAAAGAAGTGTGTGAACTGTTTTGACGAGTTTGTTAAGTGCGCAGATAAATGTAAGTAGCACAAATCATCAAATCAAGCTGATATTCAAGAGCTGATTAAGAAAAATTGTAAGACGGACTAGACGAAGTCACATGTCTAAGACGAAGCGAAGACATAAGATGAAGTGAAGTCATAAGACGAAGCGAAGAAATAAGACTAAGTGAAGACATAAGACGAAACATACAAATCAAATCAAGATGATATAATTGATGAATAATCTACAATATTAGTTAGTTAGTTAGTTGAAGTTGGTTACAAGACTCAACTAATAACTGATCTTTGAAGATTCTGCAAGCAGTTTTCTCAAGAAGACCATTGGAGAATTAGACTATAAATATAAGTTGTAGTCATAGACAAAACAACTTTCAACTTTTAACTTTCAACTCTCAACTCTTTACTTACATGAAATAATTCTATGATCAAGTGAGTATACTGTAAAAATATCCTGAGTGAAAAGAAGGAAGAAGAGAGATCAAGAACACCTGTAACATGAGTTTAGAAAACTATAACAATATCTTTTCAAGTAAAAAGAAAGGCTACAGAATGAAGAGGCTAAGATAGCAGATAAAGAATACTTTGTGAAAGAGATCTGAAGAGGCTCTGGAAGTGAGAAATAATACTTGTAAACTTGCAAGAGATAGTGAAATCTCATATAAACTCTGAGGACTAGATGTAGCCCAAAGGTTAAAGGTGAACCAGTATAAATCGCGGTGTCATATTCTCTAACCCTTATCTTTTTAATTTCTTGTTGTTAGAAGAATAGATACTATTTCCGCTGTTGCATTACTCAAACAAAATAAGTGTGTTGTTTTGTAATCGTTTGAATCTTTCAAGAAAATCAAGAAGTTTTTTTAAAGATTACTATCTTAGATGATTCAACACAATTCAATCCCCTTCTTGCGTATTTTACATATTATATGTGATTTCTATAATAACAAGTGATTTACTTCAGTTGGTATCAAAGCGAAGTTTCCAAAAAACACTGTTACAAAGTGAGGATAAAGATCCATGGCTGAATCACATATTTTTATAGCTGAAGTTTCCTCAGTCACAAGACCTCCTGCATTCAATAGTGAAGACTATCATTATTGGAAGGACAGAATGCAGCTCTTCATAGAATCCACACAAATTGATCTTTGGGATATCGCTAAAAGTGGTCCATATATTCCAATAGACTACGAAGGAAAAAGCATCTCTCATGACCAATAGTTAGCTGATCATAAAGCTCGTGTTCAATTAAATTCAAAGGCCAAGTTCTTTTTAAGTTGTGCTCTAAGAAGAAATGAATATGATAAGGTTCATGGATGTGAATCTGCAAAGGTAATATGGGACACACTAGCCATTGCACATGAAGGCACAAACTAGTGAAAGAATCCAAGATTGGTATTCTTTTTCATCAGTATGAGCTGTTCAAGATGAAAGATGATGAGTCTATTGATCAAACATTTGGATGATTCCAAACAATCATTAATGGACTTAAAGCTCTGGGGAGAATCTACGATAGTCAAGATCATGTCAGAAAGATCTTCAGAAGTCTTCCAAAAAGATGGAGACCTAAAGTAACAGCAATATAAGAGACCAAGGATTTAAGCAAGCTAAAGTTAGATGAATTGCTTGGTTCAATGAAAACCCATGAAGTAGAGCTTGATGCAGAAGATAAACCCAGAAGGAACAAATCTATTGCATTGAAGGCTGGTCAGAAGAATCAGAAAATGGAGAAAAATAGAAGCATGTCTTCAAAAGAATTAAAGATTGAAGAAATCAAGAATGATGATGCCAGTGAATCTGATCAAGATTTAAGTGAAGATGAAGATGAACTATCTTTCATTTCAAGAAAAATTAGAAGGATGTGGAAAAATAAAACAAAGGGAAATAAAGACTTCTCTTTAAAAAAGGTTAGTAAAGACGAATCGAAGAATAAGAAAAGCTCTATCGTCTGTTATGAGTGTAATAAACTAGGATTACAAGTTTGAATGCCCCTTGATCAAAAGAAAACAAAAGAAGAGTCAAGGAAACAAAAAAGGCATGATGGCAACATGGGAACATTTGGATTCGTTTAAATCTAAATCTAACTCAGAATCATCAAAATAAGCAAACATGTGCTTGGTAGCTGAGTGAAAGCGATGGTGAGGTAATCTATGACTTTAATGATCTTTAACATGCCTATTTAGAATTGTTAGAAGATTCACATGCTATTCTAAAACAATATAGATTGTTGAAAGAGAAATTTGTTGAAAATTCTAAGAACATAAAAATCTTAGAAGAAGAAAACGTCTGCCTATGAAAAAGAAAGTAACTATTGATAGATCTGAGGAGATTAACCAGTTAAAACAAAGGATTAATATTCTTTTAGCAGATTTATCAAAATTTATAGAGAGTACAAAAAACTATGAATGATATGATTGGAAGTTATAGACATCTAGATGATAAAAGTGGTTTAGGCTTTTCTGGTAGAAATACAATTCATAATAGAACTGTTCTTTGTAATAGGAATTTTGTTCCTAAGAAAGAAAAAGAAACAGTATTCTTATTATTATTATAAGAATAGTTATAAGACTAACCCTAAAAGACCTAAGAAAATATGGGTACCTAAGAAGGATATATTCTACAGATCTCTTTATTTGGAAGAAGCAACCACCATCAATGGTATTTAGATAGTGGCTGCTTGCGACACATGACAAGCAGAAGGTCTATGTTCCTAGACCTCCAACATAAGCAAAGAGGATCAGTAACTTTTGGAGACAATCAGCTGGGCAAAATAATTGGGATCGGCAAAATTGGTAAAGATTCCTTTACGTCTATTGACAATGTTCTGTTAGTTGATGGTTTAAAGCATAATCTAATTAGTATAAGTCAATTATGTGATTCTGGTTTGAAGTGTCCTTCAATTAGAATTCTTGTTCAGTTAGAAACAAGGACGAGTCCATATTCTTTACTGCCAAGAGACGAAACAATCTCTATAGAACTAACTTAGATGATTTGAAAAGTCAAAATATTTCATGTCTTATATCAAAAGATGATAAAAAAACTGATTTGGCACAATAAGCTAGGTCATGTTAGTTTTAAACACATTTCTAAATTAGTTAGACATGATTTGGTAAAAGGTTTACCAAAGATAAGTTTTAACAAAGATTTCTTTTGTGAGAGTTGTCAGAAAGGAAAACAGGTTAAAACATCCTTTTCATCTACGGATATTGTAACTTCGTCTAGACCTCTAGAGCTGTTACATATAGATTTGTTTGGTCCAACCAGAGCAGTAAGTCTTGGTGGAAAGAAGTATGATCTTGTAATTGTTGATGACTTTACTAGATTTTGTTGGATATTATTTTTATCTCATAAAGATGAATCTTTTAAATGCTTCAAAGTCTTATCCAAAAAGTTACAAAATGAAAAAGGAATTTCTATTGCTAGAATTAGGAATGATCATGGTAAAGAATTTGAAAATGAAAATTTCAAAATATTTTGTGAAGAGAATGGAATTTTTCATAATTTCTCTGCTCCTAGAACTCCTTAATAAAATGGAGTTGTAGAAAGAAAGAATAGGATGATTTACGAAATGGCAAAGACTATGCTATGTGAAATGAATCTTCCTAAGTACTTATGGGCAGAAGCTGTAAATACAACTTGTTCTATTCAAAATAAAGTATTTATGCGACCTATTTTAAATAAAATTCTACATGAGTTATGGAAAGGAAGCAAGCCAGATATTTCTTACTTTCATCCTATTGGTTGCAAATGCACTATCTTGAATACAAAAGAAAATTTGGATAAATTTGACTATACGATCAATTCAGGAATTTTTCTAGGTTATTCTATTAAATCTAAACCTTATAGAGTTTATAATCTTGTTTCTAAATCTATTGAAGAATCTACGCATGTAAAGTTTGATGATGATTCTCATCTAGATAAGAGAGACGATTCTGATGATGAAACTCTATCTACTCCCTTAGTTAGTAACCCAGACGATTCACCATTAAAAGTAGTAGATCTCTCTGAGAATATTAGTTTAAGAAAAGACTGGAGATACAAATCTTCTCACCCAAAAAATCTGATTATAGGAGAAACATCAGAAGGAGTGAGAACTAGATCTAAGTTTAGGAGAGAGGCTAATGTAGCTTTTGTTTCTGAATTAGAACCTAAGAAAATTGATGAAGCTCTTCAAAATGAAGCTTGGATTTTAACTATGCCAAAGGAGTTAAATTAATTTACTAGGAATAAAGTCTGGTCTCTAGTCCCTAAACCATCCAATAAATTTATAATTAATTTACTAGGAATAAAGTCTGGTCTCTAATCCCTAAACCATCCAATAAATTTATCATAGGAACTAGATTGGTATTCAAAAATAAACTAGACGAATCAAGAAAGGTATCCTGCAACAAAACTAGATTAGTAGCCCAAGGCTATAATTAACAAGAAGGAATAGACTATAATGAAACATATGCTCCTGTAGCTAGATTAGAAGCTATTATGATCTTACTTGCATATGCTATTTTTAATGATATAAAACTGTTTCAAATGGATGTGAAAAGTTCCTTTTTGAATGGTTTTATAGATGAAGAAGTTTATGTAAAACAACCCCCCGGTTTTGAAGAATTAATAAACTAGATTATGTGTATAAACTTCATAAAGCTTTGTATGGATTGAAACAAGCACCTCTTGCTTGGTATGATTGTCTTAGTTCTTTTTTGATTAAGAATGGCTTTATTAGAGGTTAAGTTGATAAAACTTTATTTCAAAAATGTATGATTTTATTTTTTTGCTAATATATGTAGACGATATCATTTTTGGTGCAACTTCTAAAAAGTTATGTTCAAATTTTAAGATTCTTATGAAAAGTGAATTTTAAATGAGTATAATGGGTGAATTAAATTTCTTTCTTGGTTTGCATATTAGACAGAATGAAGAAAAAATCTTTATTCATCAACAAAAGTATATCAAAGAACTTTTAGTCAAATATAAAATGGAAAATGTTAAACCAATGTTAACTCCTATGCATCCTTCAATCGTCTTATCTAAGGACGAAGCTGGTAAGAAGATTGATCAAACTCTTTTCAGAGAAATTATTGGTTCTTTACTTTTCCTAACTATAAGCAGACCTGATATAATGTTTAATGTTTGTTTATATGCAAGATTTCAAGCAGATCCTAGAGAATCTCATTATATTGCTGTTAAAAGAATATTAAGATACTTGGCAGGTTCATTGATCTTTGCTTAATGTATGAGAAAGGTAAAGATTTCAGGTTAATTGGCTACTGTGATGCTGATTATGCTGGAACTAAGATTGATAGAAAGAGTACAAGTGGAGGCTGTCACTTCCTTGGTCATAGTCTAATTTCTTGGTCAAGTAAGAAGCAAAGTTCAATTGCTCTATCTATTGTAGAAGCTAAATACATGTCAGCTGCAAGCTGTTATTCACAAATATTATGGATAAAGTATCAGTTAGAGGACTATTCTATCCAAGAAGATCAAATTCCAATCTTCTATTGAAGCAGAAAAGTTGTAAGGAATAGTAATGGTAATTTTCACTCGGTAGTATCAATTTTATGATTACCTATGGATTAGTCATAGACATTACAAACGGTAACTTTTTAACAGTGTTTATAAAAAGAAACCTCTCAAAATCTACAACACTCTACATTCTAGAATTTTCCTAGTAACCAACCTGCTTCAAAGTGCTCTCAACAAAGACGATTCAATCCTCTATTCTCTACATCAAATCTTTCTCATTTTCATTTCGTATGTTTCTCTCAATTGTTTCTATATACTAACCTCGCTTCTTTAAGTGAAATACATTTTTGTGTTTAGTGTTTATACATTACAGATTACAAAAATGTTGAAATCTCTTGTCTATGGGAGACTCGTTGATTTCACTGCTCTGAAGGAAGATGGAATGGATATCAAACCTAAGATAAAAGCAGCTGGATGGGAAAAAATTTTTAATATCGGAGAACCAGTGTATCCAAATGAAGTATATGAGTTCTGGAAAAATGCAAAGGTGGTAGATAACACCTCGGTATCAGTAGTAGAAAAATTGTCGGTGATTGTTTCATAAGATTCTATTGTGAGGGCTACTGAATGTCCAAACAAAGGAGCAAAAATGTTCAACAATACAAAATGGATTGCTCAAAGTCACATAAATGAAGACAACATCAATTGACAATTATATGGATCGAGCAATCCAGGAGATAAGAAGTCTTCTAACTTAATTCTGAAGGCTAGAGTTCTTCATTCAATTCTTCTTTACTGTATCTTACTAAGAGTGGGATCAAAGGATTTAGTTACGATGAATGATGAACATTGTCTATTTCATCTACTCACACACCAATCTATTAATCTTCCGTTCTTGATTCTGACCTATGTGATAAAGGCTAAAGAGGATTATCATCTAAAGAGTGGTTCGTTACCTTATGGTATACTGTTGACAAGATTCTTCAAAGAATCTAGAATCCTATTTGATAGAGGAAATAGAGTAAAGTTGAATATGAAGAGTGTTATCAATGCCTCTACTATTTGCAAAATGGGGAGACTGAAGCTGAAAAGGATAAAGATTTCACATCAATAGCATAGTCTAAGGAGGAGCTTTCAATCTGAAGAAGCAGTAAAAAAGATGTTTCATCTGGTATGCAAACAAAACCTTAATCAACCGGAAGAATCTCAGCTGAGGTGGCAATAGTTGAACAATCTTCTTATAAGACAATACTAGCCAAGATGATTCCTGAAAGGAAGGAAAGTGTAAAGGTTCAACAACTAACTCACAAAGTGTCTTTAAAGAGGAAGACTGAGATGTTACAATCAGAAAGACTCGAGAAGTCTAAAAGGTCACCAAGATTGATGACCTTACGATAACAAGAACAGAAAAAGCAAAAAACTCTGATTATTGGTCAAGTTTCTGAAACTGCAAAGGAACAACAACAATAACAACAACATACTAGAGCAATTGTCTCTATCCCTCAGACTCAATCAGAACAACTATCTGGAGAGATAGAGATAAAAAGGAAGTTAGTATTTGAGTAGAAGAAGTCTCAACAAGAACTCTCTTCCAAGCTGGCAGAAGAACAAAGGAAGACGAAGACGAATCAAAAAAAGAATGTTGAAACGCATCAACCAATCTATAACCCTCGTCAACCAATTAAGAAAGAAGATTTAAAGATGAAGATTATAAAAGAATCAATACCTTATCAAAACAGAGGTTCAATTATCATTAGAGAACCTCTTAAGTAGAAAGATAAGGTTCAACTTTAACCTATAATAGTAAACGATCAGACGATACATCTTCTTAGCTCTAAAGAAAGAAGATTGTATGGTATTCTGTGAGATGAAAAGGCAAAACCATATTTATTGAAGATGACGAAAAATCCTTACACAATCTACCCAGTGATAAGCAGAACAATAATAAATATTGTACCAGTTGTACAAACTAGACGTCCAACACTGGTAGACAGCAAATATATGAAGAAATTTCTTGAGAAATAAGAAGATGATCTCACGAAAGAAGAAATTCGAGTGGGGATGAAGAATATAGTTGATGTATTTCGTGCAGCTCAACCTGTAAGCGTCTATATTTCACATCACATATCAAGGCCATCAGGAAGTAACTTTGGTGCATCAACCACAGATGAAAGTTTCAAGATCGTTGGGACAATATCGGAAGGATGATACAAAAATATTACAATTGAATGTATCAATTTCTACTTAGAAACCTTTGTACATTTACTTATTCATTTTAAACCCTTAGGTTTCATTACTTCTGTCAAAGATATCCTACACCTTCTAGGAAAACCAATTTTCAAACTACCCAAACCTGATGATCTTGACATTCCTCACTAACCACAACCTTTCCAATTACCCTTCATCAAAATTATTGACTTAGACGATTCAATCGAAAAATCGTCTGTCTTTGAGTATCTTCATACACTAAGTGAAAAACTATAACATTTTACTAATAATTTGAAGTTCTTAAAGAATTTCATCACATGGACTGAAGCTAATTAAAAGCAGAAGGGAGATCAAAAAGCCTTAGCTAAATATATTAAAGAAATTGATACTAAGGTTGATAAACTAAGTGACTCAGTGGGTGATCTTCATAAGGAAGTAGCACTTCTACGTGTGACTATAGAATAAGATCTCAAAACGATCCGCACTGATATTCAACATATGTTCTCTGAAATATTGGAGCGTCTGAAATGATTTTTTTGATTAATAACAAATAAGGGGAGAATAGTAGAAAGGAAAGGAGAATTATTATTAGAAATGTATTTGAATTAGCATTAGAAATTTATTTTTCTTATATATGCATTGTCTATCTTGCATTATTCATCTAAATAAATATATTTTTTGTGTGAAAATTATTCATCTGAATATTATCATTATCTATCTGAATATCTTTCTTACCTTCTAATATTATGATTATTTGTTATCATCAAAAGGGAGAGATTTTTAAGTCAAGAAGACTTCACTTCTTCTATTGATTTTGATGAAAGTCAAATAATAATAATAAAATAAGTGTGTGAACTGTTTTGATGAGTTTCTTAAGTGCATAGAAAAATGTAAGTAGCACTAATCATCAAATCAAGATGATATTCAAAAGTTGACTAAGACAAAGTATAAGATGGACCAGACAAAGTCACATGTCTAAGACGAAGTGAAGACATAAGACGAAGCGAAGACATAAGATGAAGCATACAAATCAAATCAAGACGATATAATTGATGAATAATCTACAACGTCAGTTGGTTAGTTAGTTGGATTTAGTTAAAGGACTCAACTAATAACTGATCTCTGAAAATTCTACAAGCAATTTTCTTAAGAAGGCCGTTGGAGAATTAGACTATAAATATTAGTTTTAGTCATAGACAAAACAACTTTCAACTTTTAACTTTTAACTCTCAACTCTTTACTTACATGAAATAATTCTATTATCAAATAAGTATACTGTAAAAATATCCTGAGTGAAAAGAAGGAAGAAGAGAGATTAAGAGCACCTATAATGTGAGTTTAGAAAACTCAAACAATATCTTTTCAAGTGAAAGGAAAGGCTAGAGCCTGAAGAGGCTAAGATAGCAGATAAAGAATACTTTGTGAAAGAGATCTGAAGAGGCTCTGGAACTGAGAAATAATACTTGTAAATTGCAAGAGATAGTGAAATATTATATAAATTCTTAGGACTGGATGTAGCTCAAAGGTTAAGGGTGAACCAGTATAAATCACGGTGTCATATTCTCTAACCCTTATCTTTTTAATTTCTTATTATTAGAAGAATAGATACTATTTCTGTTGTTGTATTACTCAAACAAAATAAGCGCGTTGTTTTGTAATCGTCTGAATCTTTCAAGAAAATTAAGGAGTTTTTTTAAAGATTACTATCTTAGACGATTTAACACAATTCAACCTCCCTTCTTGTGTATTTTACATATTATAAGTGATTGTTATAATAACAAGTGATTTACTTCAACTGTATCTATACTCTGTCCAATTAGAATATTGAATGACAAAAGAATTAAATTATACACTACAAGAAAAATGCCATTTTATGAGGATATTATCGACGAAAAACATAAATATTCTATTGGTAAGATATATTACGGACGGACTTTACCTACGGACAAAGGCATCGTAGAAACAACCATAGCTAATAATTACCGAGGGGAAAAAATTTCCATCAGTAAATTTATCGATGGTAAAATGCTTACCGTTGGTAAATATACCGACAGTTTATTCTATGGTTGACCGTTGATAAAATTTAGGAATGCGCAGTTATATTTCGTAAGAATATTTACCAATGGTAAGATATTTACTGTCGGTAAATTTGCTAAAAGATTACCAATGGATATGTTATTTCGTTGGTAAAAATTGCGAGAAAATTGGTTATTCTGTCTGAGATTATTGATGGATTTACAAATAGACCGTCGATAAGTGGAGATGACTTGGATATTTTTTCCATCGGTAAATGAACAACAAAATTTTTTAAAAAACATATAATATATACTGTCAGTAAATTTAAATTATGGTTAATGCATAATTTTAACAGTTATAAATTTATTATATACATTTAATTTGCTTAAATAGAAATTTTTATTAGTGATTAAAAGTTAAAATATTTTAATTGATAATAAAAACATTACATTGTACATAATAAGTATTTGTAATACAAATTAAATGACCAAAAGTACACTATTGATCTAGAGACAGCAGATGCTCTGGTTAGTACAATGAGGTTCTACCCTTACCCTTCAACTCATTCACCTTCTGACGGAGCTGAGTGATGTACTATATCGACTATTGAAACTATTCCATCAACTGTTGCAACTTAGTCGCCAATTTCAGCACTGTGCCCCGAAGCTCTTGCACTTCATTGGTGGTGGACCACCTACCAGATGCTGTTGTACTGGATGTGGAGGATTGCGAATATCATGAGTTCGTAAATGAACCTAAGTCGAACATCCTCCCACGACGGTCCCTACCACCCACTGCGTGATGATAAGTTTTATTCTCATTAACATCTTCAGATTGTTGAGACTGTCGTTTAATACTTTCTTGTATTTGGTCCTATCAGAAAGTAATGTTTATATTAGTAAGTGATAATTATTAAGCATTATTAATGTTAGACCATAAATTTCACATACATTGAGTTATTTACAATGATTGTTGACGAATGTCACATCGTCGTGCTTTTTAGTGTGAGTGTGCAGAAATAGTTAATGGGGTGTAGGCCTCATGCTCATAGAATTTTCTTGCATAAGAATAAAATGTTAATTAGAAGTGAATTAGAATTTATAAAAATTTTGACAGAGTTTCGTCTAGTTTTATGATATCTACCCCCTGTTGAACAAAAAAAACTAAGAAATACATCCATATATGGCACCAGACATTTATAATATTATCATTCTCAACAAGAAACATATATTTTCATTCCAAATTTTAACACATCAAATTCAATTAAAATACAGTAAAGAAAAGAAATAAGAATATAATTGTAAATTGTAGATACTTACAAGTCTATCTGTATGCTCTTGATGGGTAATAGATCCTCCCGTATGTACGAGAAGACTCTCTCCCTCTGGTCCTCCACGTATGTTGGCTGAATTATGCTATGAAACGGACATGGCCTTAAGTGATGTCCAATACTACAGCCAACGACTCCATATTTCTTCAGAAATATAAAGTGATCGTACACACACCCTATGTTTCGCAGTAATAAAGTTGCGATAATGTGTACACACTCGTCTCTTCAATACTTTATAGATGATCCTGTCAAATTAAGAATCCAAAAAATTTTTTTCTGTAACAAAAGGAAAAATAATTGATAAATATTTGTGATGTAATAATATTTATCAAATTAATGTATAAAATGTTAATTAAAAAATAAAATAATAATTTTTGTCGTATCTCAAACTTGTTATATTAAAATTCCTTTGTCACCTGAGAGATATTCTTCCATACACAGCCCTCAGGATCAATCTTCTCCTTGAATTTCAATGTCATGTTTCTTGAACAGGGTCCAAATGGAAATAACCTAATATAAAAACAAATAAATTTATACCATTTTTAAAATTTAAATCTATAACTTAATTATAAAAATATAATGATTCATGTATTTTCACTTACATATTATTGACAATTGTGATGTACGTAAGAGTGGTGTATATTATAGCCTCATTTGCCAGTGTAGTAGGTAGAGGGGAAAGAAGTTTTCATCTCCAGCTGTTATACCATGAGATCCTTCACCTGTACAGTAAGTACCTCTGAATCGTGGTCTAAGTCTTAGTCACAGAATATTCTGTGTTCTCTTTGGTGCCATATTTCAACTTGAAATTAAGATTTGGTTGAAGTTTGTAGAAATATTACAATTTCATTTCAATAATTTATACATTATATTGAAAAGGAAATAATTTATTTTTTCATATAATATTCAATTACAAATGCAAATTAATCGATATCATCACTTAATTGTAAATCAAAATCATCTTCTTGTTATGAAAAATTGAATCAAACTTACTTTTCCAAATTATTTGATTCATAACAACGTCTTACAACATAAACAGTATACTACTTTTTAAATATACACTTCAAATACACAATCCCTTCTCTTCAAATACACATTTCAATATCAAATACACAATCACAAATACACACTTCAAATACACAATTCAAATACACATTTCAATTACATAATCTCTTCTCTTCAAATACACACTTCAAATACACATTTTAATATCAAATACACAATCTCAAATACATACTTCAAATACACAATCTCAAATAAACACTTCAATTACACAATCCCTTCTCTTCAAATACACAATTTAAATACACACTTCAAATATACAATCTCAAATACACACTTCAAATACACAATCCCTTCTCTTCCAATAAGCAATTCAAATACACAATCTCAAATACACACTTCAATCTCAAATCCCTTCTCTTCAAAACATTACAATAAATTATTATTACCACAATTACAACAAAATGTTACAATAAAAAAATAGAACTTACGATGGACGGACGTGCATCAGACAACAATGTGCGACGTGCAACATGTGATGGGTGGCGACGAAAAGTGGAGGAGAAGCTGCAGACGTGCGAGGAAGAAAGATGGCAACGGCGAGGAGAGGAGAAGGCCGGACACAAAGTGAGGAGGAGTTACCATTTTGATTAAAAACGATACTATGATGAAAAAAACATCTTTAGTATGATAATGGAAGAGAAAAGGATAAAACACAAAACGGGGAAAAGGGTTATAGTGATTTTACGCCCAACAAAAAACTTAGATTCACTTAATCGTTACAAGATGGTTTTAAGAAGAGGATATTACCACTATAACAAGTAGAAAACTCAATCTTTATAGATTGCCAAATAATAAATGAAAGAAGCATAATTCATTCATTTCCTTTCCAACAAAATAATCAAAATGTAGAATTTATATCAAATTAACAACCATATAAAGTCCAATAACTATCAAATAGATACAAAACTACTAGAAGAGGACAGAGCCACTTACCACAAAGGAGTAACGAGAAGACAGGTAGAGATAGAGATAGTCGAGAAAAGTCAACTAATTATAGATGAAGTATCGTAATGGAAAGGACACACCAAACACGAAAGCCTAAGGGAGGGAGTGGGGTGACTTTAACATAGAAATAAAGACAAGTTCATTTCTTAAAAAGTCATTTGAAAACTTAACCTTATAATTTTAATCTATACAATTAAAAAAATTAAAGAGATAATAATCATAAAAACTCAACTCACATTCATTTTAAAGTCAAAACCTTACATAGGTATAATAGTAAAACATAATCATTTCATAAAATTAAACTAAATAACCATCTCAATCAAGGAAATTAATAAACTTTGAATCTTATTAATTGAAATACCTGAAAGGAATTAAATTAAATTGAACAATTTGGATGTAAGTTGGTGACGAGGATAATCTATACGGACCAAGTTTATTATGTGTTGCTAAACTTGTACAACTGAAATGATCAAATGTGATCATATAGGATTATTTATATTTGTTAGTTTATGCCTATCTTGTATTCTACATGTACTTATATACTACATATTAATGTAAGTTATAGTAAGTTGATATTATTCCTCATGTATAAAGTTTTCATGATATCAAAGATTCTCAGGGCCTAATAACCATTAGCTCTTGTTTCTTTTTAATCACATGAAAACTAAAATCACATTAAATGAACAGCAATCGACCTTAGATTTTAAATACTATGGTGACATACCACTTAATCCTAATTTAGAGACCTTGCCCATTTATTTAGAATTTTATAAGAAAATGAAATCAAAATTAGCAATGGAAATTTTTTTCCAATCTCTCATACCAGATCTTCTTCTTGTTATTATAATCAGAATATCTTTAAATTAACTGATATCCTTCATATTTCTATCTCTTATAGTAAATTGCTTTCCATTTGTTCTTTTACTAATGCAACTATTTTTTTTACTAAATTCTTTCTAGATCATTTTGATATTAAAGATATTCACATGAGAGAGTATTAAATCCAACTCATCAATCTTCCAAACCTTCCACTTAAGCTATAAAGGTATATTCTCTCTTACTAAGGATCAACAAGCATAAAGATCGACTTGTAGCCCTTTACAGTTCTATTTCAAAAGAAAACCTAACTATACTTTAGCTCCTAAATATACTTTGCAAGTATGTTATAAGTCACATCTTGGGTATGACCCCAACCAGCAACCTATTAAAGACAATTATCTCCCATTATTAGACTGTTTATTTTCGAATGAAGAAATTGTCTTATCTAGGGACTCGTTTGATAAAAACCTAGGGACTTAGAATTAAATATATGGACCTTTTTTATTTTAAATGGGTATGGCCCTTATTTCATTAAAGACTAAAGAAGAAAAAGGAAAACAAATCTTAGGTGCTTCATAATTGATCATGTATAACGCTATACGAAACTTCGTCCTTTTCATAATAGGATTCACAAAATAGGATTGATTCATTCTCTATCTCTTTCATCAACTATGATTGCTCCCATAATTGTATAAGTCCATGCCACATGTTCACTATATGATTATTTGCATGTTTCAATTTTCAAGTTAATTCCTATTATTTAAAATTGTAGTTTTTATTTACTAAGATTTGATATACATGTTGCGTATTTGTAAGAACCAAAAGTTTTTATAAAAGCCATGCGTTTTCTTTGTTTTTTTTCATACCACTTTTAATAAGATATGTTTATGTTTACTTAATGTGAGATTATTTTAAATAAAAAAATAAATTATCCTTTTCTTTTTCAACATTTGATGTTAAAGTAAGGTATGAAAAAGAAGTGGATTATGAGAGTTATTGAGTCTTACCAAATGGGAAATAGTGTTATATAGATTAGAATTATATGGTAATCAATAATAACATTGTAAATGCTAGTGGAATGAATTGAGGGACAAGCAATAGAAAGATGCAAAGGCTTTGTTCCTAATTCAACAAGGAGTGGATAATGTCTTGTTTCCACGAATGATCGCAGCAACAAATCAAAATAGGTATGTGATCTACTTCAAGAACACTATTATGTATCAATTAAGGTTGTTATCATGAAATTGCAATATAATGGCATATTCTCTCTCACCATGACACTCTAGATTAGGTTATGCAACAATCAACAAGCATATATGATTGACTTGTAGCCCTTCATAGTTCTGTTTCAAAAGAAAACCTAGTTTATGTCATTATCAATATTTAGGACCTATTTATAGACCATTTGTTAGGTCATTAGAACATCTTTTTTAATGATTTTTTGTCTTCTATTAAGTGAAGAAGGAAATCTTACAAATGTAAATGTAGGAAATAAAAATGATCAAATATCAATACTTATAAGAAACTTCAATAATTCAATCAATTGATCAAATATTACCATTATATAGGTTTAATCATCCAATTCATCAATCACTTAGACCTTTAAATAGTTACATAAACTTATAATGCAATCTCAATCTCACTAAACAATATTTCTAATTTAACTTAATTCAAACA